>JANHFP010004129.1:24577-35643 GCA_032468135.1 Calamaria suluensis | reverse complement strand
AAAGAAAGAAAGAAAGAAAGAAAGAAAGAAAGAAAGAAAGAAAGAAAGAAAGAAAGAAAGAAAGAAAGAAAGAACGATTACCCCTATTATCTCTAGGTTGCACATTGGGGATAAATAGGGGATTAAAAATCAAGATGGTGACCACTGTCATAGAGTCAATGCCCACTTCTTTTTATATATGTCATACTGCATAAAAATGGCTTTTGTGTGGCTTTGTTCACATGATTGTGGCTTGATTTTTTTTCAACACCAGTGCAGATGCTCCAGCGAGTAAAGTAAATGCTTAGACTATTTACACTTAAAATCTCTCCCTTCTGAAAAAAAAGTTTGATATTTCTTATTATTAGCAGAAGCTAAAAGCAAAAGCCATAAGTTAAAGGACATCATCTTGTTCAAAGCAGTTTCCAGAAGATGTCCAAAACTCCAAACAATCCTGAAATATTGGAATGTTTTGATTCTTTTATTCCAGAGAAGCTGCGGGGACATCCTGAGTGATGTTGCTATTCACACATAGGTCTGGGGATTGTGTTGTTGTTGTGAAGCTATCAGAATTATACCTCTCTCCCAAATTACATTCAGATTCTTTGGCAAAGGTCATGCAATGACAGTTTACATTTTTCAACCATTCCTATACTCAAACAGCTACAAAGTTTGGCAATAGAACTGCCAAGTTGTTATCTGTGTTTAAATCTTTTTGAACCTTGTGTATATGTATGCTTACATGATCAGAAGCTAAATATCATTGTATGATTTCTGTAAAATAAATTTAATCTGTAAATGGATTACTTGAATAAAGAAGGAAAATGTTATTTTGTTTCAGGAAAAGATTGAAGAGTTATTCAAAGAAAAGTTACAATGTTCTTTCTTCTTCTGCCATCACATCCTACCTAGAGAATCCTTCATGGCCTACTAACATTTCATTCAGGGAACACTGAAAATAATAATAAAAAATATTAATGTCAGTCTTTCCATGGCTCTTAAATGATCAACTGTAGTAATTGTAACCCTGAACTTTTTCTGGGGGAGATGCAAGAGAAGAAATTTCAGAGACCCAACTGTTGAATGAGATTTTTATATTAAAAAGGTTCAGTCTTGGCTTTTCTCATCTATAGGAAATCCAGCTGATTATTAATTTGAAACCTAGGTTAATGGTGTTTGCTGAGGGTTGTAAAATAGCAAATGTGGGAATGAAAAGATAAGAAATCTGAGTCTATGCAACAATAATAATAATAATAATCCTGATTCAAAAGACAAGGAACCATCAATTCTATACTACATCAGGACTATAAAGGATTTAAATTTAAGAACATAATTTAGTATAGTCTTATGCTGAATAATAACTATGAGTATTGTTTCCATTATTTGTTTTATAAAAAACACAATTACACTCCTATTTGGTTATTTTCATAACAATAGCAGAGTCATTAAGAGTTAAGTGGCATATGCATTTAATAATAATACATTATTTACATTCTGAATTACAGTAGCATTCAGTTGAATGTATTATAATTGTGTTTCTCTAACTAGATAACAACAGGAGAGGAAAAATGGAGAAAGTAGTCTGAACACTTGAAAAGTCAATGTCCTACAATTTGTACCTTGAACTATTTTTGTATAGTATGGATTTATTTTAATCTTATCTTTAGTTTGGCATTATTTCCATTCTATTTTATAAAGCTAGGATTTCTCGCCCTTACATATCCAGCTTGGAAGCTGAAAATTACAGATCAAGATATAAGAAACAGATAGATAATGTGTACTGTTTCTAAACAGTAGCCTGTGAAAACTTCTAAGTAAATGTTACTTGTGATATCTTATAATTTGTTCTTTGTTCTTTCTCTACTATGAAGGACTTATACCTTTGCTTGAGAAGAATTGCTTTTAAGAGATTTTTCCATTCCTTGAAGTGACATAACAATATAAATTCAGTATATTACAGTGCTTTGCAGCCTTTGCTTATCATTTTTTTTGTGTATTTACCTATTAAATTCAAAGAAAGTGCACCGAAACTTCTTTTTTTTAAATGGAAAAATGAATTTTAGTGAAAATCATCTTGGTACAAGATTTGTGTATTTACCTAGAATAATTATTCCCTTTTTGGTTTTCTCCCAAACATTATCCATACTTCCAATACGGAAAAAGATGTATGGCAGGAATTATTCCATGATTTCCCACAGTACTGAACTTAAGTTGGAAGTTGAAAGTTTGTCCATAAACTTTCATGAGCAAATGTCTGATCTAAGTAATGTCTGGAGAGGTAGGATTTTTAACTACTATAAGAAAATGGAGATTGCACATGAAATGAATTATATGAATAGGCAATACTCAGTGACTGGTTATTAGTTTGTCTAAAGGAAAATCTTGCAGATACAACTTTTGGGATGCCTGCTGCTTTCAGTTCTGTATCTTCCTCAACTTCCTCCTTCTCCTCTTTAAGAGAATATCATGACTCGTACCCATTAGTGATCCTTGATCCATTGCAATCAATCGGGCATGCTTTAGCAAAGCTGGCCATTTGTAGTGCTTTTGCTGCTAGACATTACAGAGCTCAGGGAGAAAGATCAAAGGGATCCAACATTTCCAAACACAATGCAAAAGCCATGTGATAATGTGCAGGCGCAAATGCAGGTAGGAAGAGAGAAAACCCTACACTTATTGTCATTTCAGGACCTGAACCACTGACAGCTTATAGGCAGTCATGTAAAGTGCAGGGAGGCACTTTCAGGCCTAGGAGAGGGAATGCCTTTTATGTGATAAGAAAAACTGACTGTCATTTAGTCAAGACATAAAGGACATTGGAAAGTGATTTGAAGCAAAGTGGGTAGCCATTGTAGCATCAAAACCCACTCCTACATACGTGGAAATTCTTGCATACACATGTAATTCACTCATACTTACAGACTGGTCCATTTGCCCAAAATGGACTCATGGCAGTTATTTATTCTTTCCTCACTTGTCCTCTTTTATAATCTTAGAAGTTTGTGTTATCTTACACTCACTCCTACATATGTGGAAATGCTCACATACATACATTCACTTCACTCAAGACTTTGAAACTGACTGCCTAAAATGGGCTCATGACAATTCTTTGTTTGTTCCTCACTTGTCCCCTTTTATAATCTTAGAAGTACGTGTTATCATAAACCCAAGTGCAATAATACTATACATATGAAAGTTACAATGACTGTATCTAACACTAGTGGCTCCTGACAAGCTATTGTAGCTGCTATGGTTACAACATAAGACTGAATTTCTTTTCTTCAACATCTCTACCTGCCTGGATGAAGTCTTTCATCTGACAGGCAATATAACCTCACCCTTATTCCAAAGAAGTTTTGTACTTTTTCATCTCTGTGCAAGCACAAAAGGAAAAGTATGATTTTGGTCTGTTTGGGCATCTTTGCATTAAAGACTGTAACCCAGAGATGCTGACTTGCTCTTTTCTCTTTAGCAGTTTATGGAGAAGTTAGAGAGGAGAACGGGCAGAGATCACTGTCACAGGCAGATGGAACTTAAGGCACCATGACCTCCTACTGTGGAGACTGCAATCAGTTTTACTATAATTTGAAAGAGTATATGAGAGAACAGTGAAAAGCGCAAATTAGGTAATTAGCTTTAAGAAGAGTTACCTGATGTTGCTATGGTACTGGCCTGCTAACTTGTTAAAGACAACAATATGAGCTGCTAGTGCTCTCTCTCTCAAAAAAAAAAAAAAAGCTGGAAAAATTGTTTTTCTACACAGCAGAACTCCATGTGGATCTGCAATCAAAAGGCTGCCTTTATCTTTGGGTGTTGTGCTGGAAGTATCAAACTCAAATATGATGGGGGGACGACAAATCAGACAGAAGATGGTAAACCCCCCCTGAAAAAAATACTCCACAGTTTCTCAACACCTGCTATTATTTGAGGAATGACAAGTATATGTCGTATCTGTCTCTGTATTTTAATCAGTTGCATTCTGAACAAAACTGGATAGATAGAGGAACTTCGTGCACTCTGCACAAAGAAAGAAGCAGGAGGAAGGATGAATTTGAGCTTCCCTGTTTTGTATGGTTTGACCTACTCTTAGTATTTCACGTTCAGTCTCAGCTTTCTCTCAAGACCCAGACAGCTGGGCACAACCAAGGAAACAAGAAATACATATATTAAGATATTTTTAATGCTTGCCTGACTATGGAATCTTAGACCTCGTAAAAGGAATTTCCACATTTCATTTGCAATAATTAAAGCAGAGTCTCTTGAATAATTTGCCATGTTTTTTTTTCCTAAGAATTCCCCTCCCCTTGGCAGAGTTACATTCAGTGAGGTGAGTTATTGGCTAATTCACATGCTGCTACCTCTTCCATTTCTTTCTCAGTCTCCTGCCAAACTCTCACATGTAATTTGATAGACTGATTTAAAAAAAATATTAGGATTCAAATTTGCTTGATTTATCAATTATAAAACAGAGAAGCATCTAGAAAATTTGTAATACCATAGAGCTATAAAATGTGAATGCTTGCAATTATTTACAGATCAAGTAACAAATGTCATGGATTATTATTTATTTATTTCATTTTTCTACTGTGTTATTTGTTTGCATCTTATGTATGGTAAATCTTGAATTAAAAAAATACACAGGGAGAAAAAAGTTCTAATAAAATGAGTGCCACTTCATTGGCTCTCTTTAAACTCTTATTTTAATACACTTGACTGAAATTCAGCCTCTATTGACTTCCATTTTAATGGGAGTTCCTGCTATTCTAAGATTAAAAGTTTAATCTAAGTACATTGTTTCTTTTACATGATAAATGTTGGCATCAGACTGCTGATCAGCAAATGTGCTGCAAAATTGACATTAGAACAGCTGAGGAGTAAGGGTTCTTAAACCCTTTAAAAAGTTGTTTTAAACTTTTCCCTTTGTGACAATAATTTTGGATGGAAAGAGAGGTTTTAATGCCATGAATTTAAAAGTATGTGTTATAACAATCCCTTGAGTTGATTATAAGGTTAAATTGTGTGCCTTGGCAATATGGTCATAACTAATGATTCCTCAAAATTAAATGGAGTAAAATGTTCAGGTTTACTAGCAGACAAGTACTCAGTCCTCAAATACTTATCTAATACTCAGATAAATACTATATTTATTAATACAGGG
Organism: Calamaria suluensis; assembly: GCA_032468135.1. Lineage (NCBI taxonomy): Eukaryota > Metazoa > Chordata > Lepidosauria > Squamata > Calamariidae > Calamaria > Calamaria suluensis. The sequence continues at coordinate 30,506 of JANHFP010004129.1, read as the reverse complement.
GTGATTTTCCCTTTAGGTTACAAACCTAAAGAATCTGCAGATTATGCAATGAAATAACTTCCTTTCTTCTTTCTATAATGTCAATTTCCAAAGATCACTATAAAGATTAACCATTTGATTAAATATCCTGATTTGCATCTTGGAATTTAACAACAGCTGAAATTATTTGCATCACTTCTTTTTTAAAAAAATAAGACATTTGAGCATTTAAAGTTTCCCATATGAATAAGAGTTTGACCTGAAAATAAAGAAATGGCATAGACTACCAGTAAAGGAAAATGTTTGTAGCCCAGGTTTGAAATGAGGGATCCTTGATGCACTCAACAAATCAGATCAATCTGCACTCTGAAGTTGGTTGTTTTCTTTTTCTTTTTTTAAAATAATTTTATTAAAGTTTAACATAAAATATATAGAGGTTAAAAACCTACAATAACAAATACAAATGCAACATAAAAAACCAAAAAGAAAAAAGAAAACAGAAGAAAAAATAGAAAAAACAACCATGAAGTGCAGAGACAAGAGCCCAATGTTTGTAAAACCTATATATACCATAATACAGGCTTTACAACATGCTGTGTCTCTATGTATACCATAAAAACATGACATTTATCCATCTCTATTATGTTTACAACTTAATCATCAGTATCTTCCCCTCTATTTTTTTTATACTAATATCCTATCTATACATATACATATTAGTAACTATTTACACTTTTCCTTATCTTATCTAGTTATTTTCTTTTTTGTATTTGGTCTTAGCCCATTCATAACACTTTTGCCAAATTTGGTAGTAATCCGATTCATCTTTATTTTTCATTTTTATGGTCAAACTATCCGATTCTGCACATTCATAAATTTTTTGAATAATTGAAATATCCGTCGGTATGTGTGGGCTTTTCCAGTTTTGTGCTATTTTGATCCTAATTGCTGTCAACAGATGTAGAATAATTTATAATATTTTCTTTTCTATTTTGCCTTCAAGAATCCCTAAAAGAAATATTTCTGGTTTCTTTTGCAGTTTTTGATCCGTTATCTACTCAGGTTGGTTGTTTTCTTGCAGACATTTCAATACCCAACATACAAAATAAAAATTCTTTTCCTATTTGTGCATTTCTTCATGGGAGTAGAACAGTTTCATTATTCATTACTTACTTCAGAGCTAAGCAACAGCATGGAGAAATTCTTTTTTCTAGATACTAATAGACCCTGCCAAGTCTATAACTATCATTGATGAATATTGATATGGCATACTAAATGGTTAATTACAAACCCTATTCTGATCCTGTATTCATAATTAATCCTTGGCATCTAATATGTGTTTGTCTCCCAGCATTTTTCATCATATCTATTCTACTCAAATTTTATAATATCTACATAGCTCTTATAGAGAATATCTAGATGAGGTCCAGATGAGGATATGGAATTTTCAAATATCTACATAGCTGTTCTAGAGAAGACAGAGCAGAGTTGTTCAGACTTGTTCTAGAACAGAGGACAAGAATCAGTGGGTTTAAATTACAAGAAAGTTGATTTTGATTGGACCTTCATAAAATTTTCCTAATTGTAAGAGCTGTTCAGTAATGGAACATTCAATGAATGCCTTGCAAAATGATGGGCTTTCCTACACTGAAGATTTTTAATGATGGCGGGATAGTCAAAATTCATTGGCAGGGGATTCTTCTAGTGATGGTAATGGGTTGAAGTAGATTGGTGTGTCAAACTCATATTGTCACATGACGTATCAGGACTTTTTTTCCCCTTCACTAAACTGGGTGGGGGCAGGGCCAGCAGGTGGGGTATGGCCAGCACCCATGGGCCGTGAGTTTGACACCCCTGAAGTAGATTATCTCCAAGATCCAACCATGCATGATGAGGAAAAGCAGAACATAAATATAAAAATAATCTGAAATATTTAGTCAAATCAGTTATTCCCAATTTGCTATTTATATTTTGCAATGAACTGATTAAATATTTAATTAAATGCTGTACACAAGAACTATTCTCCCCTCCCCCCCAACAGTTCTGATTTTAAATTTCTAAATCAGGAAATCATCTTCATATTAGTGAGTACAGTTGATTTGGTTGCTCATTTATTATTTAAAAAATAATGAATAGCTTTATTATCACAGTGAATGCCCTGAGACTGCAGGCAGGAAAAGATTTGAATGGCTGTTTGAAAAAATAGCCTCATTGTTTGACTACTTTGTATTTCCCAACCTAATGAGAAAATGCTAAGCATGTTCTTCTCAGACTCTCAAAAGGGGAAGGTTGGATAACTCAGTCAAGAGCACTTCTCCTATCACTACATATTCATGGTATCTTCTGAACTGAAGTCTGCTTATCATTTCCTTCAGCCAATTAAGCTGAAAACAGATCACAGTTTCATTTTGTCACATTTCACTTGTCACATGATATAAATTCATAATAACATATCCTTGTTTCATTATTGCAGCTTTTTTTTTAAAAAAAGAATTAAAAACACAATGGGACAATTTTAGAGCACTTTCATAATCCTTTATTTGCAGACCCTAAGAAAGAAAGAACAACCTGGGTGAATGACAATCACCGTAACATCTGACATGCTAGATACAGTGGCTTAGGGTTAGTACCAGGGTCAAGGTCAAGGTGGGCACCCGACTTTATGACCTTTTATAATGTTTAATCCGGCTGGCTCCAGAGAGGTGTGGGAATGGAGATTTTGCAATATAATTCCCCCAGGAATGGGGAGGGAATGGAAATTTTGCAGATATCCTTCCCCTGCCATACCTACCAAGCCATGGCCACCAAGCCAAGGCCACACAATTGGTAGTAAAATTGAATTCCACAACTGATCTAGTCCACCACCCTTTCCTCCCAAACAGGAGACTCTACACCCGTGATGACGAACCTATGGCACGGGTGCCACAGGTGGCACATGGAGCCATATTGGTGGGCATGCGAACTTTGCACTAGTTCAGCTCTGATGCACATACAGGCACTGGCCAGCTAATTTTCACACCTTCTGGGCCCACCAGAAGTTGGGAAAGAGGCTGTTTCCAGCCTCTGGAGGGCCTGGAGGGTGGGGAAGGCCTGTTTTTCATTCTCCCAAGGTTCCAGAGCCTTTCCAGGGAGAATGGGGTGAATTGAATTATGGGTGTGGGCATGCGGACACACAAACCCCCCAGGCACCCCCCACTTTTGGCACGCGATGGCAAAAAGGTTAGCCAACACTGTCCTACACCATTTCTGACAGGTTCTTGAAGGTTTCCTGTGATGAAGCTCCTACAACCTATATGTACAACTGTTCTCACAACAGAATTGAGAGAAGAACTTAATGGAACTGACTTTCAGTGACTGATAGGCTTTGCAGCCCTCTTTTTTTTTAAATTTATTGTAGCCAAGTAGAAGTAACCAGCATATTTGCATTACTTTAGATATTTGATGCTGCTTGAGAATCACTACATGGATTCCCACATGCTGATATGCATAAATCAGAGCATAATTATATTCATTCTAATTTGAGGGTGAGAGGGAGACTCAAAATCATTTAACCTAACTAAATGCTGCGTGTATCAGTACTTATGTCTTATTTGTCAATCTGAAGAGGGGGGAGTTGCAGCTATATACCAAACCAATTACATATGCAAGGTATGTTTATGTTATTATCACTTCATGGTTGAGAGGAAATGTGTTCCTTTAGGAAAGCTGAAAGTGAGTATTGCTTTAGGGTATGGCATCAAAATGGGCAGCGATGCAGAGAGTTGTCATTGTATACTGCTGCTGTGTGTGTATGTTATAGCCTGAATAGCTAAATGAATTGGTAATGTAAAGAATTTAAGCAGTGTTTGTGAGGTTTGGTTGTTAATCAAAACATACATTACTTTTCTACCATTTCATTACATCAAATCCAACTTTTTGTAAAAATGTAGTAACTAAAATATTTCTGAGAGAAAGCTACCAACTTCTCCCCCTGAAAATCATGATGCCACCTCTCTTAAACATCACCAATTGTTCTTTTTTGATGCTTTGTTCCACCATGTTAGGGTATTGTCCCATTCTAGTGTTCTATTTAGCAACCAATGTCTTCTAAAAGAAGTTTTGAGGCAACCCAAAGCAACAAATACCTGCTGACAGTAAACCAACATTGTAAACAATTTTGCTATGACTGGTTCTGTCACACACTTTTACAATACGTTTGAAATATTTTAGGGTGTTGAATAAATTGAATTTATTTAGGATAACAGTATTTTGTGGCCATGGACTTGTCAGGCGGAAGTACATAATATTTTTTAAATTTATTATTTGCACTGCATATTCATATATAATAACATTACATTAAATTAATATTTTAAAAACATTGATTACATTAATTGATTTTAACAGCTAACATTTTATCATTAAGTACTGAAGATATTGGAATCTAATATACATGGAAAGGGTTTATGAAGTATGGCTGATGGTTATAGTCAATTTAATTGTTTGATTAAAGAATGATATATTTCAAGATCTGAAAACAAATTTTAATGTGCAGGTACAGAGGTTTTATACCCATAAATGTAAATCACAATATTTAGTAACTGGAGACATGACTATTTTGATTCTCCAAGAAAATGACATCCTTACATAGAATAACCTTTTCTACCATATTATCTTTTTAATGTGTTACAAATTACAAATAATCCAATATTCAGTTTTGGTAGCTAAAGAACATTTTGCTGGGGATTATAGAGATTACAGGTATGTGGGTGGGGAGAAACAAGTTTGGAGAAGGCTTGTCTATTTGGATTATCATTCCTTTACGTTATCTGATTAGTTGCTAGATTGAAAATCTAGGGGACCCTTCATATAATAATTTCTTATTTGTATGTTCTTCTACATTCTAAAACAACAGATGGTAAGTGAATTTTGCTTTTATTTAATATTGTTTTCTTGTTTAGATCATTGCATCTTCCCATGTGTCATTGTGTCCTCATCAGCATGTCATGTAACATCCCACAGCATTCAGGCTGATTGAATTTTTCCTCTGAAGAAGTGAGTAGCATCTCACAGAACATGTCTCTTTTCCCCTCTGTACAACACAATGAAGGAGAATTTTGCCTGAACAATCTCTATACAAAAGAAAGGTTTCATATGTCTTGGTTCTAATAACATTGTGATACAATGGCATTAATCCAACTTCTATCACTGCTGTAATATGAAGGCACTACTCCAGATTATTTCTTAAAGTGACAAGGGTGCATTTTTTTCTGAACAACGTCTGCTACCAACATTAATCATTCTTCCATTTCCTGTTCTTCTAAATTGAGGTTGCTTTTATCATTTTGCTCTAGACATAAACCTTCTGGCACAGTTTTACATTTGAAAGTAGTAACCACAAATAAAGCATTTACCTTGCCTTTACACATATATATATATTAATTTGTCTGAACTAAATTGATCAATGGAGTTGATAAATAATATTGTACTTTTGCTATCACATTATTTCACCCAGGCAGTTTGCATGGATGAATCTAACATACAACTCTTTTCTGCTACAGTTATAATTCATTTATATCTACTGTTGTTATTCTATTCCCATTTTCATTATTATTGTTTCAGGAGAAAGGCACAGGCTTGTCTTGTCTTAACTGTGATCAATATTATTTGTTCCTCCAATGTTCCTCCAAAATTATCAAATATCAATAAGAAATACATTTTCCACTCAATGTATTTTGCTTACATTGACTCCTTACGTTGACTCCTTCCAAGCAATCATATTTTTTCTTCATCTGTACCATAACCTGAATTCAGAGCTGCTATAATCATTAGAACAGGGATGTGGTGGCTCAGCAGGTAAGACAGGTGAGCTTGTTGATCGGAAGGTTGGGAGTTCAGTGGTTCGAATCCCTAGTGCCGCATAACAGGGTGAGCTCCCGTTACTTGTCCCAGCTTCTGCCAACCTAACAGTTTC
>JANHFP010004127.1:22352-34509 GCA_032468135.1 Calamaria suluensis | reverse complement strand
AGTCATGCTGGCCACATGACCACGGAGACATCTTTGGACAGCGCTGGCTCTTCGGCTTTGAAACGGAGATGAGCACCGCTCACTAGAGTTGGGAACGAGTAGCACATATGTGCGAGGAAAACTTTTACCTTATTAAGGCTAGATTTTCTTCTTTAAAGCCAATACTTCTTTCCCCTACAAAGGGACATCCAAACACTTTATAATTTAATATTCCAACTTTTATAGCACATCTCCCTCTATTAGTTATTGCCATATGTATTTGTGGATCAGCAAAGATTTTAGATACCAAAATACATTAAAATAGTTTGGCTTATGTGAGAATGGGCATATCTGTTAGTATGTATCAGGGGTGTCAAACTTGCAGTGTCCCGTCATCACATGATATATGACTTTTTTCCCTTTGCTAAACTGGAGGTGGGTGTGGCCAGTGTGTGACGCATACAGCCCATAGGCTGCAAGTTTGACACCCATGCATGTGCAAGTGGTGCCGCATGTCTCCCACCTTCACACATGATTGTGCCCCCAGCATGCACCCCCCGCAAGACAGAGACCCGATGACTGGCTGGCCGGAGGAAGGTGTATGCACATGCATGGTGGAGTTGAATTGGGGCAATGGCTCATGTGCCCACCAGAGGGCGCTTGGTTTGCCATCACGGTGAGAGGTTTTTCCTCTAACTTTTAAAAAGGTAACCATGTGTCCTGCATATACTTATGGATAAGGCCACCGGTGGATAAGCAGACCCTAATTTTTAAAGCAAAATAGCATGGAAAATGCATCACTAGTACATAAGCCATTTTTGAAAATGAAAACATACATTTAGACCAGGGGTATTAAACTTACATTGTCATGGCGGCTTCATGTGACATATCAGACTTTTCTTCCCTCCACTAAGCTGTGCATGAGCATGGCCAGTGCATGATGCATCCGGCCCATGGGCTAGGAGCCCTGATTTAGAGGGTCAGATTTATTTATTATTGAAATTTATATATCTTCCCAACTCACTGACATTGTGCTGCTTACTTAACATGCTCAAAATGCTAATTAACATTTTAAATGGCATTTACTTTTTAAAAACAATATTTTTAAAAAACGTAACATTTTATTTTAAAAAATATTTAACATTAAATTTTTATTGGCATTTAATTTTTGCATGGTATCTTGGTTACAAATTTGAGGCTCAGCTTATCAGCAGATGGGCTTATACACAAGTATATACAGTAATTCTATCGCACCTAAATTAATTTAGAAAACTGACCAGCTTACTGGTCTCCAAACCATTTGATGTTAATTAGTCCAAATTAATAACTCATTAAACATTTACAATATTTTATCCTTGAAGATTCATTTGTCTGTGTCTCTGGGCAGTTAACAAGAATTGACAGGCTAAAAACAACAAAAGTCCAGTGGCCATACCAGAGTAAAACTGAAGCCAAACTCCAGACAATTCTATCATATCATTCAATCATCTCCCTAATAGGTAGCTCAAAAGGCTAAGGGAAGGGTCACATCTTCAGTGCAGTTTTGAAGGCAGTTGACCTTAGGCTGGATTGTGGATTGTAGCTGTTTAGTAGCCCAGGGAGTGAGGAGAAGTAGCTGATATCTAGCCAGGCAATTTCACGTCTTCAAGCTAAATAAGGAAACAATTAGTGCTTCTAATTTACAAAAAAGAACTTTATTTACAAGAAGGTCTATACACTATTCATACATAAAAATATATAAAATCAAAATAGAAAATACAAAAGTGTTAAAATGTATACAAACACTTTTTAAAAACATGACTCCTGGAAAATCTCAAACTTTCATTTCTTGAAGAGTGTACATTCACTTAAAAATCATCATACAAAATAATTATCAAGGCTATTAAAAAGTACACAGTTTTCTACTGAATAACTCAGCAACTAGCTTTAAAGAATCCAGTTCACAGATAATAATTTAAGAACAAATTTCAACTCATGCATTGTATGCAAAGTTGCATGAAGAGAAAGGTAGCTTTGTGCAACTCACTTTTCTTACTTCTTGCTGCAGCTTTCTGTTCCCCCAAAGATCTTTCCACAGAGTATCAAACTGAATATTAGTAGCTACATCTTGGAGAGTTGCAATGGGAAGAGGAAAATTCAACAGGGAAAGATTCCCAATAGCAACATTTCTCCTAGCACATAGTCCCTTCTGTTCAGTAGATTCAGCCATGGGTTGAGGCCATTTGTTTTGTTTTCCAAAAGGGAAATTTTGTTGCATGAACCAGCCTTGATCTAACCATAGAGGATACAGTTCTTTATTAAGTAACAGAAATTTGTAATATGAAAAGTTAGTTCCATAAACTTTAAAGAAGCATCAGTTACTAAGATCTAAATCAGTTATCTTATCAGTCATTTTACTATACTGAAGACAGTATTAGGATCACCTCTGTTTCTGAAAGGGAAATTTATTAAAAAAAATACCCACAGTGTAATTCATTAATTTCCAAGTAATAGAATACCAGGTGAAAAAAGTTGGATATTAAATGCAATTCAACTGATATTTAATTTACGTTTGTAAGACATAGATGGCTAAGCTTCTGAAATCTACACTAAACAGTTATTTGAATCTCCATTGTCAGCTTGTACATGCTCAGCTGGAACACTAGAAAACCACACTGGCATACTTTTTAATATAGAAGCCTGTGTATTTAAATTGGTAAAAAAGTATGGGTTGTAATCAAATTAAATGAGGAAGTTTGAATTGCATTACCTGGTTCACATTTTAATCTGTGACTAGAATAATTTTTGAGTAGAATTCAAACCAGCACATTTTCAAGTGCTAAGTATTATATAGAGACAGAATATTTTCCAATACAGGTAGTCCCATTTAACAACTGCCTTGTTTGTTTCATCACACTTACAATTGTTGCAATGTCCCACAATTATGTGATTGCCATTTGCTGGCTTCCAACAACTAGAACCAAAGGAGAAAACCAGAGATAAAACTGCAAGTCACAAACGCATTAGGTTTTGCATAATGACTACATTGCTTAGCAACAGTTATGGTTGTTACACAAGGACTGCCTGTACATTAATTAATATTTTATAACTTTTTAAAAAATAATTATTTTTTAGATGACTTTTTAAAAAATAATTATTACTAATGCATACCTTTTCTTTATTAATACATGTCTTTTTTCAATCTATACATAATACTAATATCTGCTTCAGATATTTGGCTTAAGGATGAAAGGCATAACCACAGGGCTGACATGATATCTTTGGCCCAATTGAAATGTGGTGTTAAGTATGAAATATAAGTCTGATGCTCTGTGGCTTCAAAACCTCTTCAAGCAAGGCTTTACGTTCTGAAATCCAGTTTACCGTGATTGCCTTAAAATTGGCCCAAATTGTTCTGCTTGCTTTTAATAATTCATGTATGAGAAAAAACTAAGACTGAAACATTGCAAGCACACATTTCACCTCTCTACACATATTTACAACTCAAACCCCCATTTGGCAATAAATACCACTGACTCTACTACTAGACTATACTTTTAAATAAGTGTGCTTAGATGTATTCATTAAAGTTTAAATTCAGTCATTTGAATTAAACTCTTACATCTGGCTGTTTTAGGTTGTAATTCTCACCATTTCCATTCCAGTAATTGGAGATGATAGAAACTAGAGGCCAAAATAGTAGATGACATTTGCCAAGGTTGTGCTAACTATAGTTTAATTATCTAGAATGAAGCTATTTATATATGGGCATGAACACATCTCCCCCTATACTTTATTATGTTACCAAAGGATCAATTTTGTTAAATTTAAATCAGGGTAGTCATCTGCAGAAATATATCTATTTTACATGATCCCTAAATTTGGACAAAAAGTGTTACCGTTTCCCGCTGCTTTGTTGATATCAACACTGATAACATAAGCAAGTAAATTTCATATAATTATCAAAGATTTTGCTTTTAAGAAGACAAAGAACTCTGTCCTGTATTGTGACAACTATCTATAATTTAGACTAACAATAATTTGCACTTTTCAGACATATAGATATGCAATAACGACAAATTATGATGACTTTAAGTAAGAAGAGTGATCCTATCATTGCACCAGAAGGAAAGATCATGGCACAGAAGCCAAGGCTTATTATTGCCTGTTTTGTCCATGAGATGTGATCATATTAACACATTTAATTTTAATTACAATAATGGAAATTTAGTTGTCCTGTCCTAAGTCATTTACTTCTTTGTTCTAATTTTACCCACTGTTTGGCAGGCTATCCTGGGGTAGCAATGGAAGGGATGCATGTTTTTTGGCTTGAAAAAAATATGTGCATCTTGATTGCCATGATATAAAGATGTTGAAACTCTAGAAATAATGCAGAGAAGAGCAACAAAAATGATTAGGGGACTGTAGACTAAAACATATGAAGAACAGTTGCAGGAATTGGGTATGCCTAGTCTAATGAAAAGAAGGACTAGTGGTGACATGATAGCAGTGTTCTAATATCTCAGGGTCTGCCACAAAGAAAAGGGAGTCAAGAAGCAATGGATGGAAACTAATCAAGGAGAGAAGCAACCTAGAACTAAGGAGAAATTGTGTGAGTTAGAACAATTAATCAGTGGAATGAGTTGCCTTCAGACGTTGTGGGTGCTCCAACACTGGAAATTTTTAAGAAGAGATTGGACAACCATTTGTCTGAAATGGTATAGGGTTATTGCTTGAGTAGGAGGTTGGAGTAGAAGACCTCCAGGGTCCCTTCCAACTCTGTTATTTTGATTTAAATGTTACATTTACTTGCTACATCAACAGCAATATTTTTCTCTAGGAATTCAAAACAACATACACAGCATTATTCTTCCATTTAATTTCCCCCTACAACAATTCTTTTGAGACTAAGCATTAGTCCAAAGTCATCTATGAACTTTGTGTACTAATCCCACCATTACATAACTGAAATGATACTAAATACTTCTCATCTTCCAATTTTTGTAATTGTCTCAAGATTAAGATTAACTTTCTATTTGAAAGTAAATCCTTTTGAGAGTACAAGAATATTATCTTCAGAACTAAACACGGGAAAACTCTTCTGATTCATAAGGAGGCATTGTTTATATATGAATAGGGCTATTTGTACTCATTGTTAAAAGTAACTAAATTTTCAGAGTTCAAGGCAACTCAGGTTCCATCAGAGAAATTGAATCAGAGTCTTAACTAAGCAATGCTGTGGATTATGTGAAGGATCTGGGCACCCTTGACTTCTAAAATTCCAACAAACAGTGAGCCCATTTTCAATTTATCTCGGATGTCTAATCTTGAATGTAAGAATTCTGTACCTTTTAACATCATAAAAGCTGAAATTCATAGGAAACTCGGTTCTACATCTAAAGTGGGTTTTATTTGTTTTAAGGGTAAAGCTGGCAGAATAAGAGCACACATGTTGGATATAAACTATGATTAAAAAACAAGATTTCAGAAAGCAAGGCTAATGGGAAGACCAATGAAAGTTTAAATAAGCCTTCAAATTATGTATAAGGTTAGAAGAATACAATCTAATGAATATTGTGTTTTTGTATAGCAACGAAAAATTGGCTCAAAATAGTTAATTCCCTGCAATATACATAAAAACATTTCAATTTCACCATTTGAAGGCATTATTTATAAAAATCGAGAGCACCACATTAAAAAATTCACAGTGGAAAGTATAGGCCATAAAATAACAGAAAATGAATCATTTACCAAAAGAGTTGAGTGCAGCTTTTCACCTGTATCGCTATCAATGCAGAGATAAGTGAGGCTATCAGTATAGTCATTGTATCAATTGAAACTTACCTTTCCAATCAATCCCTGCTTTTTTAAAAACAACATTACAGGTAGTCCTTGACTTACAACCATTCATTTAATGACCAAAGTTACAATGGGACTTTAAAAAGTGACTTCTGACCAGTTCTCACACTTATGACTGTTGCAGCATCCCCACAGCCACCCAATAAAACCTCAGGGATAATCCCAGGGTCCTGGGACTGTCGTTTTCAAATCAATGATGGAACCCAAATTTGCTTAACAAATATATGTCTCACTGAACAGTAGTGATTCGCTTAACAACCATGGTAAAAAGGTCATTAAATAGGACATGACTTTCTTAGCAACTGCCTTGCTTAGCAGCAGAAATGTTAGGCTCAACTGTGGCTATAAGTCAAGGACTACCTGTATTTTCTCTTTAAACCAGCAAATAAAGTGAACTCCTAAACAGAATATACATGCGTTTGTGAGATTTTTCATTGAATTATAGTACAAATGTTAATAATGCAGTATTTATAGATAAACCAAAATGCATGTGTGCATGCTCCTTCTCTCCCTCTCTTTGTATATATAGTAAGGTGACCTAAAAATATACACATTCTATTTAACATTTAGTTCACATTCATTTACTGTCTCAAAAGAAATAAACTTCCAATAACCTATAATTCATTCTGCTTTCTTCTACTCATGACAGTTTTAAAAAATTAGTAACATAGAGTTTGGAAGAACAGAGTGGCATACCAATACCCTCCTGTTCTTTTTCTCTTATTTCTCCCTTAGGATTACATAGCAGTAAAATATACAGGAGCTCTTCTCTTGTAAACCAATAATCTCCTAAGAAGAAACAACCACACCTTAAAAGGTAGAAGTGGTTGCATTGGAATATTTTAAATGGTGACATAAGAAACAAAGTTTTGTTCAAAAGTAGGATCATGGCATCCGTAAGTTTGTGCTAGTCCATATTTGGAAAACAGGCAAAAGACCATTTGGCACTATATATTGAATAAAAATCCTAGAAGGAATATCAAATGGCATTTGGTTGAAGCGACTGCTCAAAGTATACTGTCATGTATCACATGATACTTTTTTAAATAAAGCAGTTTGGCTGCTTATTGGTAAAAAGCAGCAGGTGCACATGGATGGAAATTCTTTTTCCAAACTCAGCTGAGTGCACATATTAAAAAGAGTATGTTTATCTAAAGAACAGAATATACAGTTGGCTATTTTTCCCTGTCAGGCCTGCTTATGATTCAGTACATATCATAAAAATGTGTATTATTGTTGTTATTATCATTTTAGTCAGTTTCCTATGTAGTTCTGAAATACCAACCTTGTTCATCATGACCCAAACTAATTTTTAAAAGTTACAATTTTAGTCAGGGTACAAAGTAATTTTTTTTGGTAATGCCAAATACTCACTTGCAATTAGGCAAGGCAGCTCAACATATCTTCATATTTAAGAAAATGGTTAGCTAATGCCCAAATATTGGATTCAGAGGAAGTCTCCATCTCCATAGGGGGTCTATAAGTTTTAAGCTTTACCTGTGAACTTCCCTGAGGCATCAACTTGTTTGCTTTTGGAATAAAAATGGACGATTGATTAGACATAGTTTGTTCTAATAAACACTTTTCAATTATCCATATCAGTATCAGTTTCTATATCTATTTTCCCTGCTTGGAACCTGAACCAAATTGTCAAAGGCAAAAGCAGCATTTAAATATTCCTCAATCAGTGTAAGTTGCTTTATAGCAAACAACCTGCTTTATAGGTCACTGATCCATCTAATCCTGGGTGTCAAACTCATGGCGTCACACTGTTATCACATGACATATCACAAGTTTCCCCGCTTTGCTAAAGCAGGGGTGGGCGTGGCCAGTGTGGGATGCATCTGGCCCACGGGCTAGGAGTTTGACACCCCTGATCTAATCCAATACTTATTGACAATGGTTAGATTGTTTTCCCTAGCTTCAGGGAGATATTGGAATTTAACTTGGAATCTCCTGCATATAAACCATGTTCTCTTCCACTCTGCAGGATATTTTCCCCCCTATGTATTTCTAGAGGGGTTTTTGGCTAATGCATCAGGTCAAAAAAATAAACTGAAATAATAGATATTTCTTTTTTGACACTCTTTCCTATCTATTTATAGATCTATCTATATATTTAATCAAATAAAGACTTAATGCATTTTAAAATAGACCAGCACAAAATACTTGTATGGGATGCCATGTTCTAGCACTAGACGAAATAAAGAACGAAAAGAATATGGCTCATTGTATTAAATACACATCCAGTTTTTTTTATGTTAAAAAAATTAGAAGAGAGAAAAGATAGAAATCCTAGGCTAGAACTTTTTGCTATTATTCCATTTTTATTTTTGTTCTAAGAACTGTTTTATTGGATTACACTAAACTAATAAAATGCTTCCTCTAAAAGGCTTTTTAATCTGACACATGTAAGTTTGAAATGCTTTCTGGCAGACCACATATAAATACTCAAGTTTATTTTCACTATATTTTGCATTTCTCAAAAAGCTACATCTTAAAAAAAAACATTGCAAAGAAAAAATAAGAGGCCCTAGAAACAAGAACTTCCGTCATGCCTGCTACTTAACTACACACTGTAGACTTAAGACTGGTTAGTCTAGGATCCATTTTTCAAGTATTTCTGCTATTTATCAGAATGACTATAGCACCTTATTGCACGTTGTTTGAGAAATATATCATTCTTATGGGAACCAGAACCATCGTCGACATCTTGCTGACCGAAACCCTGGCAAAACCACTTTCCCTTTCCAATATAAATCCTCCTTGATTCCTGTGTTCATCCTCTGCACCAGTAGTTTCTCATAAAGCAGAGGGTGATAAGCCCCCAAGGTACAAGCTGCATCGTGGTAATGTTCATGGTAGTGGCAAAGATCAGTTTGTCGGATGGATGGAATATATTCGTACACATGGACTTCACTGCACATGGACATCATGATGAAAATCCCTAAAAACAAAGCACATACATAACTGCAGTTTCGCCACAGACTGTAATATGCAATTACAATGTCAACTCCCTTTTTCTTTTCATGGCCCCATATACAAATGTCAAATCAAACATTTCTAAATGGAATTGGCTTTCACAAAATTAAGGTTAAAAATATTTTATTGTAGCTTGTTATTAATGTGTATGTTTGGTTACCAGGACAAAATCATGTTTCAACCTGGTTATAATAGCAACTACCAGAAACCAGAGTCACCAACACATCTGGATGATGCTACATTTGGGAGCATGAAGAACAGCATAAACAGGAAAATAACATAATTGTGTATAAAAATAAAAAGTAGAATATGGTATTCTGTGCTGCAAGATAAACTTAATCCTTTGATTTAGTAAAATAGTAGCAAATATCTGCATTATTTTTAATCGACAAGATATTCCATTTTCTCATCTGACTTTAAGGATAAATAGGATCTAGTGAAATGTTCTCCTTCAGAAATGGAGGTAATAACAGATTTTATTTTCCTAGGCTCCACGATCACCACAGATGGGAACTGTACCCAAGAAATTAAAAGATGCTTGCTCATGGGGAGGAAGCTATGGCAAATCTAAACAGCATACCAAAAAGCAGAGACATCACCCTGCCAACAAAACTGCATATAGTCAGGGCTATGGTTTTCCAAGTTGCAATGGATGGCTGTGAAATTTGGACCATAAGAAAGGTTGAATGCCAAAGAATTGAGGCCTTTGAACTTTGATGCTGGAGAAGACTCATGTGAGGCCCTTGGACTGCAAGGTGATCAAACCAGTCAGTCCTAGAGGAGTTTAACCCTGACTGCTCTTTAGAAGACCAAAGATGAAACTCAAATACTTTGGCCACCTAATGAGAAGGAAGGACTCAATGGAATAGAGCCCAATGCTGGGAACGATTGAGGGCAAAAGAAGAAGGGGATGACTTTTTAAAAATTATTATTTATTTATTATTTTATTATTTTGATTATTTTTTATTTTATTAAAAAAGTTAAAATAAAAAAGACCAAGAATTGCTTTTAAAACCCCACTAAACAAACAAGATATTTAAGAAGTGCATGAAAAACCACGAACTCATCTAAACCTAATATCCCCCAGTTGAATACTGATAAATATATTATAACAATATTAAAGACCCCCAAGTTTTTAAACTGCTAATTCTATTTGCAGATTATTAATGTCATCTATCTACTATATTAATGTCATCTATCTACTATATTAATGTCACCTATCTACTATATTAATGACAAAATAGTTAACAGGTAAAAAAATAGTAAAAAAAGCAAGATTAAAATTTCAAAATGTTCTGTGAACAAACTGTTATTGTAATCAACTTGTAATACTACTGCTTCTTATGTATCCCAAATCATCCCACTTACCTTTCAAAGTTATGATGGACCTTCCCAGGGCAATTTATGATTCAATCCCAAAGTTCTAATGGCTGCCTAACCGCCCATAGTCACATGACCACATTTGCCAAGTTTGAAGACCTCTGCTCTAGATCAGGGGTCTCCAATCTTGGCAACAGTGCTGGCTGGGGAATTCTGGGAGTTGAAGTCCTCCAGGCTTAAAGTTGCCAAGATTGGAGACCTCTGCTCTAGATGAATGGACTGACTTCCAAGGCTTTCTTGGTTCCTTCTTATGTTCCAAGGAATGGTGGCTATGACAGATTAAACATTGTAAAAATCCTGCTTAGATAAGGAAGTTGGCTAGAGGATCTCTGAGAGCTTTCTGAATCTTGCTTTAATTAGCCTATCTACCTTATGAGGACAATGTTTCAGGGTCAGATTTTGTTGCCAAGGCTGTAGATTGGCAAAGATGCCCTTGTGGGGGATTCAGGGAGCAACATTAGTCTGAAAATGCCTGGAGGCCACAGAAAGGCATTTCTTTTGTTTACGGGGCTGTTTACACTGCAGCCTTAAGATGCATGAATGCCATGTGCAAACTAGCTGGAAATGAAGCTGGTTTAAGAAACCCCTTTCAGAAGTTCAATTCTTTCCTCAGCTTTGTAATTAGAAGCTTCAGAGTGATTTTTGCCTTTTTACTGCATCAGGGCTGTAAGACAGAAGTTATGGGGGAATGCACGCTCATGTGTCTCGCCTTGCATTGCTGGAAGAGAAGAGAAGGCTCTCCTGGCTACTGTATGCTAAAAATAGAGGGGAAAAAAATCACAAGGAGGTCTTTATGCGCTGGAGGTTCAATCCCAGAAGCCCAAAGTATGATAAGGAGACTCCGAAGGCTCCTTCTTTTTCACCGATAGCACAATAATAGGCCTTAGTCATCACAAAGTATCTCTTCCAGATGAGAAGAGGAAGAAGAAAGATGCTTTTCATGGCTCTGCTGATATGGACCAAGGTGATTACTGCAATGTTTTACATTTATATAGCAAAAACAATCAGTAGACTCCCATCACTGTAATTTGTTAAATGTAGCCACCTGTTAAGCATGCAGATGATTCTGTTTGCACTATGATAGCCTTTCAAAGTATACCAAATGATTCCATGTGTGTAAGGCACTGGCAACTGAATATTTTCAGGCAGATTATCTCCATCAGAAAATATGTATGGAGTGTAGCATAACTAATGTAAGAACTATTAATTTCCTTGGACCTGAGCTATCCAAGCTCTTCCTTTTGCAAAATAGAAAGTAGCAATATAATTTCTAATACCTTAATACCTACCATACCATATTTGCAAATATGTTAATTCTCATTGCTCAGTGCCTTATAATCAACGGAAAATTTAATATTTATTTAAAATAATTTATTCCTTTGTTGGAACATGTATATTGTTTCTATTCTTCTTGTTCTAGAATTAGGGTTAGCCTAGGCAAAAGACAATATTCTAATATTTACATATAGTAAAGCCATAAAGTTTTCCTTATAAAGTCAAATATATCATTTTACAATAGTTGTAAAAGCTCATAAAAAGGTATGTTTTATAAACCTATACAGTCTCTAGATCAAGATAACTAAAAATAAAAATTGTCAGCATTTTGAGATATATAAATTTAATAATAAATAAAAAGAAATTATACATCGTAAATGTGTTTTCTACATAACATTATAAAATGAATGTTTGCCTCCCTTCCAAGCTGTTACTGCAGAAACTAAAAACAAACCCAAAAAGCAATTTATGCCACTTTCATACTCATCAGTAACTATTTTTTTGAAAAGTTTCTTTAATGTCTAGTTCTGCAATCACAATACTCAGCAATAGTCTATTTTACCATGTAATCATTATGGCTCACATAAATGACAATTGAAGAGTTACAGTATATAAAATGACATAATTTCTTATAATAATAATAATAATAATAATAATAATAATAATAATAATAATAATAATAATAATAATAATAATAATAATA
>JANHFP010004125.1:83866-94580 GCA_032468135.1 Calamaria suluensis | reverse complement strand
AGAAAGGAAAGGAGACAGGAAAAGAGAAAGAAAAAGAGACAAAGTCAAGTAACCACCAAGCCACGCCCACATAGTCATGTGAGCAGACCATGCCCATAAGCCACACCTACAGGACCGTGGCTCTCGAAAGAAATTTAAATGACTGTATTGTTGATATTTGGCTCTCTTGACTAATTAGTTTGTCGACCACTGTCTTAGGGGAATGATTAAGACTGGGCTACACAGTCAGATAATTTATTACAAATAATTGATAATAAATAAATTCAGATGTAATTTGTATTTCAAGGGAGGAATATAGGTTTGACTATCTTATTTAGGCTGCAGAATCCAGACCATCATTGGATGCAGCAAAATAATAGCATTTTGGCTTTATCTTTGGTATCATCCAGTGATTTTAGTAGCTCATGTATATGCTTATTCCATATGAAAAAAATGATGCATAGTAATGCATTAGATACATTAAATTCAATCCCATTATCCCTTTAATTCAATGAAATGCTAAACTTTTCTGTTTGATGAAGACTTTCTTTCTGTATGTTAGTAATACCTTTTATTAACAACTAATCCGTGTTCTTACAAGGCTCTTAGCATTAATTTTCTTATTTGTGGTGTGCCTACTTGGGATTTCATTAAATATACAAAAATAATCCAAGCTATGTTTAAATATATTTTGATAGATATCTACTGATTCCTAGAAATGGTTTTTCAAGAATGCTTCTTATATACCAATGTTAATGCCTAATATGCTATGAAAGGGTCTGGTATATCACAGTTTTTACCATCTTTTCCTTTTTCATGTAGTTCATTTCATTCTCCCCTACAAAATTGGTATAAAGACCTGCAGAATCATAAACTCATGTTTAAAATCATAGTTTGACAAAGCCACAGTTGATTGGATTCACACACCCCACTAAATTTAAATCAAGTAAAACTTTTAAGATTCCTCTGAGCCAGTTTTTGACTCCTGGTGACTGCCTGGACTAGTTCTTGCAGTTTCATGGCAAGGTTCTTCAGAAGTAGTTTGCCACTGACTGCTTCTTAGAGCTAAGAGAGAGTGACCAGCCCAAGGTTCCCCAAATTGATTTTGTGCCCAAGGCAGGACAAGGACTCATGGTCATCTGGTTCAGGGGTCTCCAACCTTAGCAACTTGAAGACTTGCGGACTTCAACTTTGCTGGCTGAGGAATTCTGGGGATTGGAGTCCACAAGTCTTCAAGTTGCCAAGGTTGGAGACCCCTGATTTGGTTTACAGTTTGATGCCTTAACCACTATACCGAACTGACTCTTAACATTACATAACAACACATTATGTAATATTTGTTATTCTACTAATTGCTGAAGTAGTGATAGACCAATCCAAACATTCTGTGAAAATGAGAGGCTATTCTATATACTCCTTTGAACTCAGTGGTAATATTCACTCATTAACAGGGTTCCACTGAAGTCTTTTAGTATTTGGGACTGGTGTAGTCAGATAGAAGAAAGATTCCTTAACATACTTTCCAGAACAGGCTAGGTTCTAATGTGGCAGGGAGTGGTTAGACAGATATAATGAAGTAGACAAACTGATAAATGCAACAGAGGAATGAGGGCTGGAAGTTTAATACAGTGATCTATGTTCCTGTGCAGAAACAAATGTTATTGAATTCAGAAGGCCTGCAATGTTGAAGATTTATTTTCCTTTTCCCCTATTTTAATTGTTGTACTGCAGGTTCTCTAATCTCAATGGCACCATTGTTCATGCTGGTTTGTCATGCTGGGGCTTGTAATCCAACTCCTTTGACTGCTTAGAGGACTGAATTAAGTCAAATGGACAATAGAGCAGAAGAAGGATTGTTTCTAACTTCAGTTTTCTAAAAGGATGGGCTGCAGAACAACCACCTGGGTCAGCAGGCAAGTCTGTTCTCTCAAACGGTTTTTTTTTATTTAAAAGATCACCAAGTGCCGTTGTCATTGCAGAAAGAGAAGTACAGAATGTCATGAGGAGGCACTGTTCCATGATACTGTTGCAAGATGTCTCACAGGAAAAATGGAAACAGAAAACATGTACTGTTGATAGTAATTATCAAAACATACATAGACACACAGTTCTGCCAATATAAATAAAATAATGAATGTAAAGAAAATCATACATATATGTGCACTGTAAAAATTGTTTTGATGTATTTGGGTACATCTGCTTGAATTTTTCTGTTTTAAAAATGAATGAATATTATTTCAGATTAGCTCTAGTGCCCCATCTGCAAATTAGTACTAGCATTACTTACAAAGATGCTGATGGTTTTTTCTTTTTAATAACAAAACATTTTGTGTGCTTGGATCTATCGGTTCCCCAACATTCAGTATTTGTTTATGCAGGCTGAGCTTTTTTCAGCTTGAGAGTTGAGAGTTTGTCATTTTTATCTTTGGATGGCACTTCTACCTCATATTTCATTTTCTAATTTGATTCATTCAAATTACAATTTAGAAATTCATTCACATTTCTAAAAAAATATTATCTCTATCAACTAACAACTAACAAACATCATTGGCTAAAAAAGTGCAGCAAATTAAAAAAAAGTCAATAATTCCTCCTTCTTCCTTAACTGTATGATCAATACAAAATGTTATTATAAAAGTCTTTTTTCATTTTTAATCATTGATATGGATTATATAAAAATATAAAAAATAGAGGGTTGATAAAGTTTTCAAAGGAAAGTAAAATATTCTGGATTATTAAATAAAAAGAAATTATGAAGTACTTTGGTATATTGGTTAAGGCACCAGACTAGAAATCAAGAGACTGTGAATTCTATTCCCACCTTAGATATGAAAACTGGATGGGTGACCTTGACCCACTCACAAACTCACTCAATCCATCTCACCTCACAGGGTTATTGTGGGGAAAACAGGAGGAGGAAGGCGTATTAAGTATGTTTTCTGCCTTGGGTTATTTATAAAAACAACAAAGGTGGGATAAAAAAAACAGGAAATGATACATCCAAATTCATTAAATTAGTATTAAATGGTAAATATATTTCAGGATAACAACCAGAAAATTATTTATATTGAGGTCATTATATTTTAACTTCAGAGGGCTAAACTTGTGATGACTAACTAAAAAAGAAATATAATACTTCTAACATTTATTTTACTTAAAATTTCAAATTGCTGTTCTGCAGTTTTGGGTAGAATCAAAGGTGAATTCCATCATGCATTTGAATCAGTCTTTAATCCTTCCTGGCAACTATATGGACAAGTTCATGCAGCTTTCTTAGCAACAGTTTTGGAACTACTGGTCTGCCTTTTTCTGGAATGACAGAGAACTACTGTGCTAAAGTCACCTGGCTGGTTTGTGCCTAAGGCAAGGTTAGAACTCAGTTTCCTGGTTTCTAGCTCAGAGCCTTTAACTACTAAAAATGAAACTGGCTCTCTGTTGTGATTATATTTGGAATGCATTGTATCCTTTTGTTTGCCTCATTTACAAAAACAATATTGTAGACTTGAAAACGAGTACAGAAAATGATATTATTTTATGTCTAAAGCAATGAGGCAAACTCACCAGATTTTGGAGGTTTTAGGGATTCAAGCTGCAAGTTTTGGGCTGCAAAAATTCACATGACCATCACAAGGAGACAAATAATTATTTGTATCACTTTTCTGTCATCTACAGGTAGTGGTAGTCTAGATTTTAATAGCACAAAATGCATTAAGGTTATGGGTATGGATGTGTTTCACACTAAAAAAAAGGCTTGGAAGAAGTGTGAGAGTTAATTCATTGTGGTCACCCCAAGAAACAGAACCACAATAGATTCAGGACATTTTTTTTTCACAGAACACTATGTTGAGGATTTTTAAAATTACAATATAATAGCCCTGCTTTCATACTATATTTATGCATGGTTGGATTCACACAACCTAGCTAAAACGTAGCGGTCTACTTTTACAGTCCTAGATGAGATACAGGCAGTCTCAGTGGTGGCTACCAACTTTGATGGTATCATAAAGGAATAAAATCAGATCAATTCAATTCCAGATGAAGGGAAAGATGCTATTTCTTTTTATTCCTTATATAGCAATTGATCATACTGATCATTTTCTGTATTGGAGAGGAACAGTATCCTCCACTATATCTGAATAAAATAAATCAGAATTTAAAAACCATGCAAAAATTACTTTCTATATATCAGTGACATAACAATATGTGTCCATCAAACTATCATTCATACAGAAAGCTTTACAGGTAGTCCTTGACATACAACAGTGACCATTCAAAGTTATGAAGGCACTGAAAAAAGTAACATGAGTTTTTCACACTTATGACTGCTGTAGCATCCCCACAGTCATGCGATCAACATTCAGATGCTTGACAACTGATTCATATTTATGGCAGTTGTAGTGTCCCAGGGTCATGTGATCCCCTTTTGCAACCTTCTAACAAGCATAGTCAATGGAGAAGCCTGATTCACTTAACAACTGTGTTACTAACTTAACAGCTGCAGTGATTCACTTAACAGCTGTGGCAAGAAAAGTCATTCTTTTTTTTGCTTTCCTTCTTTCTTGCTTTCCTTCTTTCTTTCTTTCTTTCTTTCTTTCTTTCTTTCTTTCTTTCTTTCTTTCTTTCTTTCTTTCTTTCTTTCTTTCTCTTTCTTTCTTTCTCTCTCTCTCTTCCTTTCTCTTTCTCTCTCTTCCTTTCTCTTTCTCTCGCCCCTATCTTTCTTTTCTTTCTTTTCTTTCTCCCCCCTGCTCTTCTCCTCCCGTTCAGTGTCAGGAAGCCACCATCAGGTATAGGGGAGCTTCCACTCCTCCCCTTCCTTCTCCTAACAAGCACCTGAGGGTGTTTAGCCTTGTTCTAGTAAACTCCTTTCCTTTTCTGGGAATTTTCCTCTCTGTTAGAGGCACCAAAATAACCCAGATGATATAAGGTCTCCTGTTGCAGCAGGGGGTTGGACTAGATGACTTCTGGGGTCCTTTCCAGCCTGAAGCTACATTTAGTTATAATAACGTCTGGGTTATTATAATCTGGATAACTAGGTTTACTTATTCCTCTTCCACATGGAGAAGCCCTGGGAACCCCACCTGATGGATCCCTCACCGTCTACAGCTCCCCTCCCCCACGCTGCCTCGGGAGGCTCCAAACTGACAGGCAAGCGGCTTGTGGCTGGAGGAGGGCAGAGCCCCAAGCACTACTAACCAGGGCAGCCTTGGTTGGGGCAAAATAGCTTTGCCCCCTCCCGGCCCCCTCTTCCACAGGGAGAGAACCTGGGAACCCCCTTGATGGATTTCTTGCACTCTACTGCCCCCTCCCTCCTGCCTTTTGTGGCAAAGAGATGCGAACCAGCCCTTGTCTCGGGCACTTTGGACTTGGGGGGGGGGGTTGTTGTTGGCCCTCCTGCGCCTCCCTCAGGAGGGCCCCCGCTCTTCTACTCCCAAAGTCCGAGTCCCTGCACCGATTGGCTGGCTGCGAACCATCCTGGGCAGCCAAAATCCCGATGCGAACTGTACTTCAACTAATGGGCCACAGCAAAGGGACTGGGATGTAGGAGCTGTGGCCTATGTGCCAGGGCAAAAGGCTGGGGGAGGGCCAGCCGAGGAGAAACGTTTGTGGGTAATAACATGGAGGTGAAAACCTTGAGGAGAAACAGGCAAGGCGATGGGTTCGAGCCAAAAAGTGCCATTCCAGTTACTACTCTTGGTTCAGAAACCATTTAAACTTACATCCGCACTGAAAATGAATGGTACTTAAGCCCTGTCACCAAATTTTCAGCCATTACAACATCCCTGAAGTTTGGGTGCTTGGCACTTAAATGCACTTAAAAACCACAGATGCACTTCAACTCCTCCCAACATCTCTGCCCTTTTGCCCCCTGTATTCTTTAGCCCCTGCTGTCCTGCATGCTACTTCCCCCCAAAAAAACACATTAGAGATGGGTTTTAGCAGGTTCTGACCAATTCTGGATAACTGGTAGTGGAAATTTTGAGTAGTTTGGAGAACCAGTAAATACCACCTCTGACTGGTCCCGCCCCCAACTATTCTCTGCCTCCCAAGTCCCAGCTGATCAGGAGGAAATGGGGATTTTGCAGTAATCTTCCCCCGGAGTGGGGCCGGAATGGAGATTTTACAGTATCCTTCCCCTGCCACGCCCACCAAGCCATGCCCACAGAACCAGTAGTAAAGAAATCTGAAACTCATCACTGACACACACTGACCTTCACTGCCTTCTTACCCTCCCTGTTGAGCATTTGAGCATAATATATTTGAATGTTTCTCCATACCCAGTGTCCATATTCTCAATTTTTATCAACACTGTAAGATTTAGAAAAAAATTCTCTAACACTGTACTTCCCAGCCTTTTACTTCATAACTCAAAACTGAATATCTTATTGTCTTATTGAACTGAGTAGTAACTTTGAACAGTTGCTGAACAAATGGTAATAATTCAAGGATTATCTGTGTTATAAAAAACATTTTTATATCATCTCAACAATCATTTCAGTGTCAATTTATTGATTTTCATCTTAACAGGAATACTTTGGCAGATTTCTGAATATATTCCATAAGCATGGAAATCTTTAAGTCAATTTAAAAGTCCCTGTTACGATGGGTAATGGGTTTGTGTGTCATTAGTCAAAGAAAAACCACTTTTACCAAATTCTGGGTAATTTACCCAGGTTTGGGAAGCACTAATCTAACAGGACAAACTTGCACATAACACAAATGTTGTATTCGTTCATTATCCACACTGCTTTTTTTCCATATTTTAAATCTATCTTTTTCAAAAAAGTTTATTCAAAAAAGTTTATTTAGGAAAATTATTTTATCAAAGCAAATCAATTTGAAAATTTTGTCTATTTTTTCAGTAAACTTTGCCAATCATTTAAAATCTTCCTCAATAACTAGTTTCTATTCACACAGTCTATTTGACAAAAATCAATTCAGGCACTCTAAGTAGACAATAAGGCTTTTCTTTAGCTATTCCCTTGAGCTGCCACTCTGAAAGATATCCACATACTGAATTGTACCGAAAAGTCCTTTAAAAATTCATTCTGTGCTCTCTGACACAATAGCTGTCATTATATCAAAAAGGCATCAGATGCTCTTTAACGCAGAGCCATGCTCAAAGATGATAATCCAAAATAAAAGGTTATTTTTATATCAAACCACCGTTTAGACTTGTGTTTATCTGCCTTTTCAGAATGAATCTTCTACCTACAACTAGCTATACTAGAGGCAGTATCCAGTAAAAGAAGCAGATACACAATGTAAACTGAATTGTGACCATAAACATCTATACAGATAGAATTTATCCATGAATCAGATTAATATAATTAAGACTATCTCATCTTTTTCTGGTTCAAAATACCGCATGGCAATACAATTAAGGCAAAGGTAAAAGGTTCCCCTCGCACATAGGTGCTAGTCATTCCCAACTCTAGGGGGCGGTGCTCATCTCCGTTTCAAAGCCGAAGAGCCAGCGCTGTCCGAAGACGTCTCCATGCTCATGTGACTAGCATGACTAAACACCGAAGGTGCACAGAATGCTGTTACCTTCCTACCAAATGTGGTCTCTATTTTTCTACTTGCATTTTTACGTACTTACGCGGCACTCAGACTGACAAAGATTCCCCTGACAAACAATGACTGGTCCAGAATGCTTTCACTGAGCATGCCTGCTCCAAGTTTCTATTCAAGCATCATCCCACCGTCCTTTTGTAGTCCTCTCCAATGGCAATGAATAACTGATGTCAACCAGGGCTAATATGATGTAGTGGTTAAAACGGTGGATCAGGAAGAAGGAACGTAGAGGTTCTAGTCCATCATCAGCCCCAGAAGCCCAAAGGTAGATTTTGGAACAGTAACTCTCTCTAAAATATGATGGCATTGTCATATCAGCTTTACTAATCTTAAATATTTCTAATCTTTAAAAAGAAAGCTGCACAAGATACTCTCTCCTTTTGGCACTTAAGTAGTGGACATTACCAAAATTAAATGTTGGGATTAAATAAAGTCTAGGATGCCTCAAGCTATATTTAACCAAATTCTTTCTGTACTTTACCCCTTAATTCACTAGTGATAAAACAACAGTGATATCATGAAGATTCTTCTCTTCAAGCTATTAAAATGTTTCCTGAACTAATATTTCTACAATGCAAAATATTTCATCTTTCTTTGCTACATGACAAATCAATTCAAAAATTATGCTGCAATATAAATGTTCTCAAATACAGTAATAAATAATGGATACTAGTATAATGAAGTTATACTAGCCAGCTGTCTGGAGAAAGCAAAAATAAAATTTTATAATACCTGTATAACTGAAAATCCTCTTTTGTGAAGATGTCATGAATTTTATCATTAAAGTATCTGGAGGGAAAAGAAATAAATGACTCATGAAACCAATTCACGGATAATGTAGATTAATTCTTTATACTAACCAATTATTTCCAATATTCTTTCAATTAAATTTTTTACTCAGATCACAATTTTAATACACAATTATTTCTAAAGTTTCTGACAATACTAAGTCCAGTAAATAGCCATTGCTATGGAAAACTGACAGCTTTTTAAAAATATATTCTAAAATGAACAAAAACCTATTTCTATATCCAATATCCTCAAAATGGTTATCACATGTTCTTTACTAAATGAAAAGAAACTCCTGAAAATAGAGTAACTTGTGTAAACCTGTTTAACAGACAGAGCTAGAAGAACAAAGACAAACCATTCTAAAGGTGGATATATTAAAATACAATTCTAAATTTACCTGTACATATTAACAAAGTGCTTCCCCAAAGAAAGAGCTCCAGAGTGCAAATCTAGAATTGAGGCCTGAAATAGAAATAAGTAAATACATTCTGTATGTAAATAGACAATGGAAAATATTTTTCATTGCTTTCTTTAAAAGAAAGAAAAAAACAGATTACTGTTTGGAAGTCACATTTTTTCTACAATGTAGAAAACTTAATATAAATGTAGAACTTAATGTAAAAGTGTGTTGATTGTAAACATTTCCTAAGAATCAAGGAAAGTGATTCAAACTTACTCTGAATTATTTCTCAAGAATTATTTATCTATACATGCCAAGCTTTGACATCATAATTCATACACAATGATTACCAATTATGAATACAGTGAGCCTTACCACTATTTCTAGAGGGGAGAAAGTTATGAACTTTCAACTGGAGTGGATTTGATTTAAATTATGATTTAAACTATGGTAGAAATCACTATTAAGAAACAAGTTAATTATTTAAATCTCAATTTTCTCAATAACTAAAAATATTTAATAACAATTAACCCCTCCAAGGCTTAGCCAATTCAGTTGGTTCTAGAACAGAGGTTCCCAAACTTGTCAGCTTTATGACTTGTGGGCTTCAAGTCCCAGAATTCTGGAAGCTGAAGGCCACAAGTCTGGGAACTGACAAGTTTGGGAACTTCTGTTCTAGATTATTGCTTTTCCCTCTGCTTCTTCTGTCTGGGTAAAATGAGCAAGCAAGCTAAATTCTATAGCAGGAATGGACAACTTTTCCACATACCTTGACTTTTTACTGAATTGTAATTCTGAATGTGGCAAATGGGAAGAGATTATGAGAATTATAATTAGGCAAGTCTGATTTTTTCCCTGACCTCATTTTTTTTTCAGAATAAGCCTCAAGACAGAAAATGAGCAGTCCGCTCAAGTTACAATAAAGAACGACACATTAGCATCTTGCAGAAGGGATCCCACTTAAGTAATGATAAATAATCTCACTTAAGTATACATGACCAATAAAAAAATGCTTGACAATATATTTGTATTTAAGATGAATTTATATATGAAATAAAATGCAAACAAAGGTTATTTGTTTACTGAGGTAAAGCCATGGTATATTTTTATTCAGGAGGTAGTTTTTAATATTCTCCATAGAACATTTTATTTATTTATTTATTTTTTAAAATAACATTAGGAGAAACAACAGTAATATTCTGGTTCATCAGGTTGGTCAGATTACATAGGAACCTGTTCAGGTAGTAATCAAGCTTAGCTGTACAATATGCTGACAAAGTAAATAGCTTTTAAAACAAAGTTTTCAACTTTCTATAAAAACATGCTGACTGATTTGTTGTGCAAAGAGCATTAACAGAAACAAAATGTCAGCAAAGTCATTCATTTGTGAGAATTTGCTCACCAGAGTAAATAGAAGCACAGTGGCTCAAAAGGTTAGAACGCTGGGCTGATGATTTGCATTTGAGACCCGTTGCTGACACAGGGTGGGGTGAGCTCCTGTCACATGCTCTGGCTCCTGCCAACACGATGGTTCAAAAGTGGGTGACCGTGAGTAGATAAATGGATACTACTTCAGTAGGAAACTTCATGGGGCCCCAAAAGGATCCCTGACTAGGCATCCCTTGGGCAATGGTGATATCACTGGCAAATCCTTTCACTATGGAAGCACTTTGGTGCTTCTGATATGGAAGAATTAGTATGCCAGCATAAATAAAAAATAGGGAAAGCATCTGTATGAAAGGTAGACATTCTTTATGTCATAGCAGGTGAATATTATAATCCTTAATATGAGGATTCCTAGGTATTCTCTGAGCTTGAGCACTTTTATGTTACATAGTTTGGGTAATGTTACATAGTTTGTGTAATTAGGGTAGAAACTAATCAAGGAGATAAGTAACTTAGAACTAAGGAGAAATTTCCTGACAGTTAGAACAATTAATCAGTGGAACAACTTGCCTCCAGAAGTTG
>JANHFP010004125.1:33392-48972 GCA_032468135.1 Calamaria suluensis | reverse complement strand
TCCCCAGCATCAGGCTCTTCTCCAGTGAGTCCTTCCTTCTCATTAGGTGGCCAAAGTATTTGAGTTTCATCTTCAGGGTCTGGCCTTCTAAAGAGCAGTCAGGGTTGATCTCCTCTAGGACTGATCGGTTTGATCGTCTTGCAGTCCAAGGGAGTCTTCTCCAGCACCATAGTTCAAAGGCCTCAATCCTTTGGCACCTCAGCCTTTCTTATGGTCCAACTTTCCATACATTGTAAATGGGAAAACCATAGCCTTGACTATACGCACTTATACTGTCGCCCTGCCTATTTAACTTATATGCAGAGCACATCACGAGAAAGGTGGGGCTAGATGAATCAAAAGTTGGAATTAAGATTCCCGGGAGAAATATCAACAACCTCAGATAGGCAGGTGATACCACTCTAATTGCAGAAAGTGAAGAGGAACTAAAGGGCCTCTTGATGCGGGTAAAGAAGGAGAGTGCAAAAGTTGACTTGAAACTCAACATTAAGAAAACTAAGATCATGGCATCTGGCCCTCTCAATTCCTGGCAAATAGATGGAGAAGAAATGGAGGTAGTGACAGATTTTATTTTCCTGGGCTCCAAGATCACCGCAGATGGTGACTGCAGTCAAGAAATTAAAAGACGCTTATTCCCGGGAGGAAAGCTATGACAAATCTAGACAGCATACTAAAAAGCAGAGACATCTTTCTATTTAGGTCCCAAGATAAAAAACACACTGGAAATCTAAATTGTCTATCTGGTGCTTTAGAGGTAGTTAGCATAAAATATAACCCTCACTTTCGGAATTTGCCCACTTCCATCAATTTGATAATATATCTGATCCATTCTCATATTTCAGACTAGTGAAATCTTTATTACACCTATTCTAGAAGAAAAAGACATTGAAATTCTCTCTGACCTGATTCTCTCACTACTTTTCCCTTCTGAGCTAAGAGGATTTTGTAAAGGTTTAACATATAATAATCAAAGGACAGTTAGAAATAGCATAGTGCCAACTATTAACTTGTTGAATTATACTGTAAAGACTTCCTGAATCAACTCAAATAACTTTGGAATAATAGAATGATTCTGTAGAAGTTGTATTAAAATAACTAAGGGATACTCTCAATAAATACATCCCAGGTCAACAACTTGAACGTCAAAATTCTGATTACAATCAACATGCAAAAGCCATCCATATATTCAAATCCATCCATCCATTCAAATTGTTGTCTAGGATATGGGAAAAAACCAGTCTTGTTCTTATAGAGTATTTGCTGCAGTCTCCAGCATTGAAGAGAGAGCAAAAAATTGTCAAAATTGACACTCTCCTTTTTT
Source organism: Calamaria suluensis (assembly GCA_032468135.1). NCBI lineage: Eukaryota > Metazoa > Chordata > Lepidosauria > Squamata > Calamariidae > Calamaria > Calamaria suluensis. The sequence continues at coordinate 47,651 of JANHFP010004125.1, read as the reverse complement.
TTTAATGAACATGTCATTTGAGCTTTGTTTTAGAAGTTTGGGAGAAACAAGACTTACCCACAAGGATAGACCAAGATCTGATGCCCGGGGATCTCTTCAAATGAAGGTGTGTGTTTGACTGACTTTCGACCTGCATATACATCTTTGGCAGCAGCTAGGAAGTTACAGTGCTACAAAGCACTCACAAAACCTAAAGAACAAACAAGGCAGGAAACCAACATAAGTTATTGTTTTCAAGCAAACTGCAGTTTTGCAGGAACGCCCCCCCTCCCATATAACTGTCCACCTTTCCTTTTCCATTATCAGAACCAAATGCATCTCTCCCCCACCCCCTCCAATATGAACAGCACCAAAGCTCTCGCTTCCCACTCTCCAAACAAGCAGCAAATGGATAAACTTCGTTATATTATTTTTAATATTTAGCGTGTTACGGGTGCAGTCGGCAAACGGGAAGTAAGGACGGTGGGTTTACTTCCTCCCTTCTCACTTCCCTGCACCGCCAGCAACCCCATTCCAAGTAGTACCATCCTGAATAGCCGAAATGGTCCACCGTCCTTCTCTCTACAGCCCTTCAGACGTTACTCTTCCGGGCACGTGCCTTTAGTTTAGCCCCGGGAGCGTCCCTTCCTTGGTCCTCCCGACCCTTCAGAGAACTGCGCGGCGTCAGGTGTGCCTCCAACCCGCGGAGGACGCATCCCCGCCAAGCCCACCTAAAGGGACCGCCCGGCGCTTTCCCAAAGTCCTTCGTGCAACCGACGCGATGCCGAAGGATCCTAGAACCAAGACAGCTCGATAGACTCAAATGGGCAGCGCGCTTTGAAACGTAGACCGCGCCTCAAGTTCAACATAGAAGCACGCAGGTTAGAGTTGCGCACAACGCTCACTTCCTTCTCGGATTTATTTTTCCTCTCCTCAAGGCGAGGTTCAGGCATGGGAGTCCTTAAGCAACGAAAAGAGCCGAGAAAACACAAGGAACACGTTGAACGTCGCAGCCCAATTTCCTACGCGGCTTCGAGTGCTTCCCACGTTGGGCAAACGAGCGAAGAGCGCACGGTGGAGCGGTTTTGCTCAAGGCAGACTAACGCTTTAAATTTTTGTATTTATGTTTTGTTTGGTTGTTTGTTATTGAATAATATTCTTTGGGGGGATTTTTTTTCTCTTTTTGATTTCTTGTGTGTGTTTGTTGTAAGCCGCCGGGAGCAGAAGAGTCTATATTGGGCAACCTTGTAAATCTTTAGTAAAATAAGTTCTTGGCCTATCTGCTATAAATTAGGAGGCATTTGCAGCGCATTATTCCAAGTTAAAGTAATTTGGCTGATTTTCACTTTTTAAATAAATAAGGGGAGTGCATAAGAGCACCAGCGTGCCTACTGTCCCTGTCCTAATGTTTCCTCTATTTGTATTTATTTTATGTATTCAGTTCATATTATGAATGCTTATACTTATATATATTACCTAATACGTTCTTGACAAATAAATAAATAAAATAAACATTATCAAAATGTTTTCACCTGTCAGAGAGTTTGGACTAATTATTTCAGCTATCTTTCTGGCAAGAACTTTTTTAGACAAGACGTTTTATCATTAGCAGCAGACAAAAATGGACAAGAGACAAATGCCACATTTTAAAAATGCAGATTCAAGAATATTATTTTATTACTGGAAAAGACTTCGTTTACAAAAGGTCCTCTGTTGGCAAAATAATAATAATAATAATAATGATAATGATAATGATAATAATGATGATGATGATGATGATGTAACTGCACAGTGAAAGTATTCCATAATTATTTCTGAATTTGAGTGCAAAAATTGGGGCAATGATCATATTGGAATGACATTAATGGAAGCATACAAAACCTTCTATGAAATAACATTAAGTATAATATTTCCTCAACTTTTTAATAGATTAACATGCACGCTATGACCAAAGGGTATATCACTCATTCCATTCCAGCCTCAACATTCCCACTGATCTATACAATTCTTTCTCTTTGTTCCATCCCTTTGTTCCTAGTTACATCACATATACAAAATGTTCAACCTGAGAGATGTAAGTATTGGTACCCTTATTTGTTTGAACATGTAGTTTAATTACTGCTTAAAACCAGATACTTTTAAGACAGGGTACAAGTATTATTAATATAATAGTACAATCATAATAATGAATACAATACTGTATACAGTAAAACTATTTGGTGTCAGTGATGCACTCTCAATACCCAAAAGCCTTCTAAGAAGCCAAGTCTTCTACTACAAGGTCATAAGAGTGGGCTAATCTTTGATTCTTGGAATAGAGTCAGCGGTGTCAAACTGGTAGTCCACTGGTTGAATGCATCATGCGTAGGCCATACCCTCCCCAGCTCCACAAAGGGGGGGGGGGAGTCACGAAATGTCACATGACGGCAATGTGACACAGCGAGTTTGATACCCGTGGAACAGACTGTTCAAAAAGACGTCAATCATCAGAGAAAATCCCTGTTAACAAGACCTCTCCTAACCACCTTTTGGTAGATGGGAACTTTTAGCAGGTATCCTTTAACCATTCATGTGGGGTCTATCTGTAAAAGGTGGTCTCTAAGATTCCCAGGCCGAAGCCATATAAGGCTTCATAAGTAGCAATCAGCATGTTATTGCACTTGGAAGCTCCAGAAATAGCTGCGTAAAAGGTTAGTAATGTGATTTATATCAGTGAATACATGGACACTGTTGTGGTACAACTGAAATTTCATGTTAGTATTCAAAGGCTGTCTCACATAGAACAAATGACAGTAATCTAGCCAATAGATGACAAGGCATGAGTGACTGCCGTCAACATGTCCTGTTCCAGACAAGACTGGAACTGACACACCTGTTAGAGCTGAAAAAAAGGCTTCCTAACTACAGTATTCATTTCCTCTTTTAATGGTAGCATGAGTCCAGGAGGATCTGCAAATTGCAAGCTTGCTCTCTAGGGGAGCACATACATGACAGCAAACTTTTTTTTATTGTAAACTTCCTTAAAGCTGTGGTTTCTGTTTAGGATCTACAATCAATCATTAAATAGGGTCCGATTCACCTTACACACCTCAGTCCAACTGTTCAAAGTATGTACTGATGGATCAAAGGTTATATATTCAAAATTCTCAAACAAATTAACTTTGAGACACCCTAAAGGCAAAAATAAGGAATGTTCTCCTGTCAGTTCAATTTGTGGAATTTGAATTTCTTTTCAACATTTTTAGTAGTTGTTATTACTTAGATTTATAGAGCTGCTAAACCAGCTGGGGAATAAGTACACTTATCTTAAATTTTGACAAAGTTGAAAAATACTAGTCTATTTAAAAAGCTAGGTTTTGAAAGCTTTTATAAGGATAATGATATTCTAGAGGAAAGGAAGAGCAAGAAAGAAGGACTAGGTCCCACAATCTGATAGAACATCAACATACTGACAGTTTAGTTGATTGAATAGACAGAAAAAAATACAGGTGGTCCTGGTAATAACCAGATCTTATATACCGTACTGAAAACATACATCTTTTCAATTCTGTTGGGGCTATGTTAACTCGGAAATGTAGTAATATTTACATTTGCAAACTCACTATTGCAGCATTTTAACAGTATGACTTCTGGAGCTTCATTAAGTCAAAGGTGTGGAACATTCCAATGATTACGATTGGCAGGATGCCAGTTTAACTCCAAGCAAGTTTTTTTTTAATATGTCTGTTTCAGATAAACTCAGTAAAGGAAAATGCAAGAAAACTGTAAGCTTAATGATAGTCCCTTAGTCCAATTCCTTATCCTGGACAAGATTTGGTTACCCATAACCTCCAACATCTAAAATGACAAAAAAACTGTGGAAATTAGATTGGAATTAGTTTAGAAGACACAGGAAAAACACCCCTAAAGGGGGGGGGGGGTAGAAAGCCGGAAGGGAGAAATCAAACTGGATCACTTTGAGGTGCCTCACGGGTTGGGGGAAATGTAATCTTGGGGATTTTTCCAACGCTGTTTCTCTGGTTGGTGTGGGTGTGGGTGTGTGTAAACACATATATACACTATACATGTATACAATTGTTTATTATATATATATAATATATAGAGAGAGGTATATTATAATCGGGACGATTTTCCCCTTTCTGACGCGAGGGGGCGCTGATCCTCGCTTGAGCCACGCCAGTGCCCGAGAGTACGTGACAGCTCTCAGGTCTACAATGAACGCCGGCGAGCGGCGGGGGAAGAGGGAAGACCAGCGTGACTACCCCAAAATCAGGAGGAAAAAGAAGAGCGCTTCGCACCGCGTTCGCTGTCATTTCGGGACGCCCTCCGCCTCCTGACCCCGTTCCACCCCACCACCCCACCCTTCTCCGCTGGCCGTAGCCGTCCGCAGCGGGGAGGGGGGGGAGCCTCGCGCTAAGCCCTCCTTGCTAGGCATGCCCTTTGGGACTTAAGGGGATTCACCGCGCAAGGTACCGTTGCCCGCTTTTGTTTCTCCCCCTCTTTCTTTCCCCTACGGCTGCATGTGGGGGATGTCCCCGTCGCCTCCTGCTCTCTGCGGGCGGCACCCCCTCCCGAAAGGAGATCCCCTCGTTGCGTGGCGTTTGTGGCAGCCAAGAGCGCGGGGGACGCCGCTCTTCCTGCCCGCCTGCCGCGCGTGTCGTGTGTGTGTCGCCTCCCAGATAAAATGCACGGCTTGGGTTGGCCCTGTTAACTGGAGAGAGAGAGAGAGAGAGAGAGAATTAAAACAACAAACCAGCAACGCTTCGGCAGGGAAGCCCCTTCGCAGAGAACCGAGAAGAAGACAACTACTCTTCTTGGTGTTTGGTCTTAGGAGGAGAGGAGAGCAGGAGGAAGGACACCCCCACCCCCACAACCCATGCTTTTAAGCCAGCGGAGCGAAACCTCTCTGCACATTCTGGGTAAGGGAGCTGGAGACACACACAATATGCCTGTATCAATTGTGCAAGCTCACTGTGCACAGCCCTGGTGCTATTAGGCCACCCGTGGCATTTGCCATTGGGAGGCTGGGTTGATGAAAAGCTATTCCCCTTCGGTGGAATCAGGTGTACTCCGCTCATTGGTATCATGTTTGTTCTGCTCCTGTAAGAAATAAATTCAAGATGTGCCTGAATCCTAAGAAGGGTGCTTGGCATTTGCTTCTGGGCATCCCTACTTGGTCAGTTTCACAAAGGATTGTACACCCTGTAGAGAGGGTTCACAAATGACTCTTCCTGGTAACTGAGTGGTGCTGTTTGGACTCCAGAACTTGGAAGGTTCTGAAAGGAAAGAGATGTTCGGTGGAGCTGTGACTTGATGTAAGGTGGTTGGTGGCAGCATCTGTGGTCAGATGTTGTCGGGCTCTGGCTTCTCTCAGGGCCATCCAGAAAGCAAAATTGTTGAGGGTTGAAGTCCAGCAGCATGAGTGGCAGTGGTGGGTTGCTAGCGGTTTGTCCCGGTTCTGGTGAACCAGTAGCGGCGTCGACAGGAGGCTCCACCCACCCGCCTCGACATGAGCGTGCACACATAAGCAAAATGGAACCTGCCCCTGATGAATGGTTATGGGCACAGGCTCTACACCCATAGCATAAACAAAAGTGTTGGGGCCTTAAGGGCATCAGGGATGAGAAGTTATCCTGTGCACCTGTTGATCAGCATTAGGGATACCTTGAAGTAGTTTTCTTCCATTACTAGCATACGGTAATTGTCTTGATGTTCACAAAGTGCTGAGAAAAAACTAACAGTCTTGTGCTTTGGTCTCTTGGAGGAGGATCCCACTACTGTGTCACATTCAAGAATAACTTGTGAGCATTTTTTATGTACAATATTGTTTTCATATCTGAGATTTGAAAGGCATTCATTCCCATTCCTGAGAAGAAAGGTTTGCTGAACCCCTTCTGGACTTTGAGTAAAGCATGAAAATAACCAGATAGATTTAGTTTACACTCATGCACACTGCTTCATGTTTCATCTCATGGTTATTTATGATATACACTGTTAAATAAAATATTGGGGGGAAATTCTCCCTTTTTACCTTTTACCCTCTCCTCTCTGGGCTTGAAAAATGCACCTGGCTGTAAAAATAACCATTTGCTTGAGTTCCCATAGCAAAGAAGCAAAATGTGCTTGCATATACACAGCAATAAAATTGTGTATCCTGGAGCTAATCATTGACAGGAAATAAAAAGTATTTTCATTTGACAGATTTTCCACATCACGAGAGTTGAGAAGGCAATTGTTGTTTTCGTTAGTTCTGCAAAGTGAGAGGATTAAAAACTTCCACTTTTCAGCAGAACTGGGACTGACAGCTGAGCAGTCAGGTGGTTCCCTCCTTCAAAGTTTCTTATTGGCTCTAGAAAGTCATCATTCAAATGAAAGTGCAGAATAGGGCTGAAAAACTGGAATAATAATGAGAGAAATCTGCTACAGCTCTTCTACTGTTTTTCATTATTCCAGACAGGTGGAAAGCAGGAACACTGGGTTCTTCTGAGCACACCTGGCAGCAATTCAAGAGAGACCCAATTTTGCCAAAATAAAAAGTACCAAAGACAGACCTACCAATGAAGTGTGAAAATTGCACCAAAAAGGTGAGTCTTATTTTTATTATTTATATCATGCAACAATCCCAATGCACAAGTACTGGGCAAAAAACCCTTTTACCAGGCTCTCTCAACCTGAGCCTTCCCAAGGTGGTTATGTTGGGGGAAAAACAGGAGAGAACACTAAGTATGTTGTTTTGAGCTCCTCAAAGAATGGTGCAATGTCAATCTAATACATTCTTACATTAATAAATACCCGTGTACCTTTTGAAAACAAGCCCAATGGAACTTGCTAAAATATATTTGCAAATAAACATGGAAGCTTTCTGCTCTTGTGGTGATTGTTCCTCCTGTTCAGAAAGAAATGGGCAGTGATAATTAAAAGTAACCTATCTGGAGTCTGGACAGAAAATACTTTTAACTCTTCAATTATCTTCAATTGGCATCAATGCTTTAGCTGTTTAACCTGAGAATTTCCATGAATTTCATGAGTTAATTTCTCCATTTCTATAATGTTCAGTATTACTGTAACTGACCAGGACAGTACATGGTCCTTTTTGATGTTAGGACCATATAGTTAATACTATTTGGAAAAAATTTGGAGAGTTTTTTCTTATTGACTGGTGGGAAAGAAGGGGACAAGCTCAGATTCTATATGTATATTGTATGCTGATCTTGCTTTTTGTAATTCTAACTCCTTGTAGCTTATCACAAATGCTGTTTCTTCACAGTCACGTGAATGAGGTCTTATCATTTTGTCCAGGTTGTTAAGAAAATCCCTTCTATCTCTCTGCCTTTCTTAAGCCTCTTTTTCCCTTACGTGAGTGGAACATATTATTGGAAATAGTTATTGTGTACTACATTTTATTTATCAGGATGAAAGTGGAAAGTTTACATTAACCAACTGATCAAATTTGAAATTTGGTTTCTGTATCATTAAAAATACTGTAGAAAACAACCAGCGCACATACTGTTTTCATTGTTTTCGTTAAAAACAACTAGTGCTGCATCAAATGTAGATTTTCAGTTCAGTTAATATTATAAATCCATTATGTTAATATAAATTTAATATATTAAAATACAGAAGGATGATACATTTCAGTAACTCTGACATGTTTTTCAAAGAACTATATGTACAACATTAATTGAACTAAGAACAACAGGAACTGCATGGCAATATAATGTGCTTGATTTCCTTTCTTTTTCAGACTTCCATTGTAGTCAGTATTGTTACTTGCTCTAAATTTAATTTGACTAGACTGCAGAGGTTCCCAAACTTGGCAGCTTTAAGACTTGTAGGCTTCAACTCCCAGAATTCTCCAGCCAGCAGAGCTGGCTAGAGAATTCTGGGAGTTGAAGTCCACAAATCTTAAAGCTGCCAAATTTGGGAACCTCTGGACTAGAGTAAGAGATTATTCAAAAAAAAAAATTGGAGGGGAGTAGTAATTAAAACAAAATACTGACAATATGACCTGGTTCCAGAAGGTACACATTTTTATTCTACTTCTTAAGAAAAGGGAAGTTGCCAAAGTTCACTGACTTTAACTACTTTAAGCATCTGTTATATGTGGTAGATACATTATACATACATTTTTTGTAGAGGTTTCAGAACAAATACATCTGTGCTCCCTTTCAATTATGCTGGTCCTTTGTTGTAGTTCTTTTGTAACGAGTTATTTAATCGCTTAGGTTTCTGGACATAGTTTATACTTCAAGAGTAATCATCATTTTTACATTTATGTGTTGTTGTTTTTAATTTTACCTTTGTGACAGTCCTGAGAGATATCTAGTGATTTGTGAAAGGCAGAAACGAAGGAGTTTCATGTTTGAAATCAGCACGTTATCCACCTCCCAAAGAGGAGACTTAGGAGACTTTTGTTATAGTGGCTGTTAACTGGCAATTTTGTATATTGGAGTTACTGGATATTCTAGACAGATTTCATGTTTACTGCCATTGGAGACAGAAAAATACTTAGTCTATTTCCTACCATCTGGATATTTTTCCTTTTATTTATTTCCTTCTGTTATCCCTTCTGAGATTTATTTATTTATTTATTCGACTTATATACCACCCCATCTCCTAGGACTCGGGGTTTACAAAATTTAAAAACAGATTTACAGAATTTAATAGATATTTCAATAAATCAAAATAATCAAAATAATTTCTAACTTAAAATTCGAAATAAACTTAAAATCCCTCCCTGCCTTGTGCCTCCTCTCTCGATTCTGGATCTGTCATCGAGGGGCACAAGGCAGCAAGTCCTTTATTTTATTCCAGTGGATTGCTCTGAAGCAATATGGTCAAGTCTGGTTAGTACTTAGATGAGAGACTTCTATTAAATTCCAGGCCTGTAGAAAACATTCCAGAAGAAGGCAGCAATAACCCATGATGTTCCCAGGAAAAGTGCAATATTGCCTCTGCATACGTACCAGAATTCAAGTTTAAATTGATGGTATCTTTGCCTTAAGTGCACCTTGCCTAATCAGTATTATTATATAAATTATATAAATGGTTAAAGTTTTGCTAGATATATACAGTTCCCATTAAGTGATCCCATGGACATTTCTCCCCATCTTTTAACAGGGGCTTTGATCAGTGATTGTGTTGCTTCTGAACAAATGATGTTTTATGCTATGTTTCAGGAATGTAGTAAAAAAAAGAAGAATGATGATCCACAAAATGCAACAGTTGATGTTCTCAATTCAAATGATGAAAACAAAGAGGTAAATTCCTTTTAGATGAATCTTTGAATTGCATTGCTCCCCAGACAGTTTAAATTAATCTTGACTAGGCATTTCTGAAGGTGGCTAAAATGAAGATAACTCCCTCCCTCCATTAATTTCAGCATTTAGTTGCAACATATTCTTGTGATTTACAGCCATCATACTTTTCGTGTTCAGTTTGATAAATTCTAGTGCAGCAATTAGATTTCTGAATGCCAGGCTTTCGAAAAGATTATAATTCTGAAGTATTCCCACCGTGCTACAATCCTGATTTTCCTAATCATACATTTCGCTCTAATAACCCGCTAAAGATTAATGGAATTATTCCGCATTTCAAGGAACCTCTTTGGAAAAAAGCTTACCCAGAATCCAGTGGTAATATTTAATGCAGTGCAAATAATCTTTCTTAATTACTTCCCTTAATTCACAAAATAAATGAATCTTTAAAGTCACAGGAATTAGTCATAGCTCACTGTTAAGATCCTTCATAATCTAAATATCTTTCACAGAACTATTTGCTGTCGTGGAGAAATATGTGACCAGTTGACCTAAGTAAATGTTTTCTAGCTGTCTTTGCCCGCTTGCCTCTTGCACAGCCCCAAATTTATGCCAACTACAGTTTTTGGCTCCTTTTGGTCCAGCATGTGGCCTTGATCTTCTCCCTAGCCTAGTGTGACATAATGTTAAATCCTCCTTTGTTGTATCAGTGTTAAAGTGGTCTTTTCCAAGGTCAGCTTCAAAATGTGTAACTTGGCAGCTTTGGAAGGAAATCAAGTGATTGGCAGTGGCTGGGAACAAAAGCCACAGAGACAGGATAGGGATTGGTAACAGAGATAGCCAATTGCATACCAGTGGAGTATGAATTGATTGCATTGAACTGAACTGAATTGAATAAATGAATTTAAGGTTTCTAACCATTCAAGGATTGGGGGAAGAGAATCTCTCAACTTATCATTGGAGAAAAGTTGCTAGGATTTTATTCAAATCAGACATTGATTATGCAGCAGAGAGAGAGGATTATTTCAAAAAAGAAACTAATCTTAATAAGATAGGATACACTGCTGTCTTCATCTGAATAATAGCATTCAAATTACAGAGGTGAAACCAGGGTAAAAACTTTCCACTCTGCTTTTCACTCAACCAGCCACTTTTTTCCCCAAAAGCTGGGGGTAATCTAAATTTGATTAAAGTGGAGGGAGTAAAATTAGAGAACCTAGAGTTTTAATTAAGGGCTGTGCCTGCTTCCCCATAATTCAAGTGTTGCTGACAGAACAGTTACCTATTGTGTGGTACTTAATCATTCATTACTTCTTATTTCAAGAATAACTGCACTATGTTCTTTTTTTTATTTCATCGTTACATTTTCTTGATGGATTTTTAAAAATGTATTCATTTCCAGAAAAGTGAATTCCATAAGTTGGCTAATGCTAAAATATTCCTCAGTGACTGCCTAGCTTGTGACAGTTGCATTACAGCAGAGGAAGCAGTCAAAGTTTACCAGCAGAATCCAAATGAGTTCTTCCGTGTACTGAACCTTAATAAGGTAAAGGGGATAGTGTTTATATGCTTTTACATGCCCAGGAAGTTTTCTGCCCTAACATGTCACTCTAAAATATTGTGGTGCATCCAACTTCTTGTTTTCTTTACTTTCCCTTCCCTGTTGCTTACTATTAGATTTTATGTTCTGAGGCCTTTCCTTAAAAAGCTGTTCTCAATTCTTTGATACTTCTCTCCATACTAGTATTATAGCCAAACATCTGTTACTGTTTATATTAAAGACTCTTCAAATCCATTGCTTCTAATTAGTGACTTTTTAGTGGTAAAAAGAACAATGTTGCTAATGTTAGTCATCATTTTCCCAGGCATACGATTTGGATGATATATTTTTTAAAATTCCCTTTTTTAAAAAATACCATCCATCCCAGTTTATCATTAAATCTCCTGGCATCAAATTTTGAATAATTCCAAAGTGTACCTTTTTATTTCAGTGCCAAAATCTTGCTTCTCTTCTTTCTGTGTTATTGGACAGACAAACAATTGATCTCATTTGAAATCTTTTCCTCTCTTTCTACTTGCTACTGCACACCAATTTGCTTTTTAGCCTTTACCCTGCATCTTTTTTTCTTCTTGCTTGCCATGTGCCTTACCCAATGAAATGCTTTCACTTGTTTACTCTGCCCTTCCTTCTTTCATTCAGCACACCCAGCACACTTACATCCTTTTATTAATCTGTCCCCTACTACCTCCTTCCTTTTCTAATCCAAAAAAATCCCTCCCCTACATTTGGCCCTACCTCTATTCAGAAAGCTCACTGGATTAACCTTGTTAAATTTTTGTTTATTTAAAATTGAAGGGAGGGGGAAACTATTCTCACTTTACTTTTTGATTCCCCATCCCACCCTATTTTCTTCTGCTCTCTTTGCTATAGTTTCCTGCCTTTAAATGTGAATTCGTGAGCAGGTTTTTAGTTGTGAATGGGTCTTCTGAATGTTTTATGATACACACCTTCCAATGCTGGGATTTTATTTGTTTTCTATTATTATTTTTGTTATATGTTACATTGTCCTGATTTGGCTATTTATTACTATGGGGATGTTTTGTTTTTGTCTCATTCTAACTTAGGGGTTGATTTGCTTTAGTAAGAATTGGCACCAGATGTAAAAAGCCAAATTAATTTCTGTATGAAGCAACACTGCTTGATGTAAGAAAGCCGTCTCTTGTATAAGCTACACTCTAAATCAGTGATGGCTAACCTTTTTGACAAAAGTGCCAAAAGTGGGAGGTGCCCGGGGGGTGTTGTGTGTCCGCATGCCCACACCCATAATTTAATTTGCCCCACCCTCCTTAGAAAGACTCTGGAGCCTTGGGAGAGTGAAAAACAGGCCTTCTCAACACCCCCAGGTCCTCCAGAGGCTGGAAACAGCCTCTTTCCCAACTTCTGGTGGGTTCGGAAGGCCCGAAAATCAGCTGGCCAGCGCCCACATGTGCATTAGAGCTGAACTAGGGCAATGCTCGCGTGTCCATTGATTTGGCTCTGTGTGCCACCTGTGGCACCGTGCCATAGGTTCGCCATCATGGCTCTAAATGTTTGCACTTAACACAACTGTGTGTTTTATTTTGCTTTCCAGAAGTGTGATACCTCAAAACACAAAGTATTGGCAGTGTCTATATGTCCTCAGTCCTTGCCTTATTTTGCTGCTAAATTCAATCTCTCAGTAACAGAAGCAGCTGGGAGGCTTTGTGGCTTCCTCAAAAGTCTTGGTAAGTTTTTCTACTAGGTGAAAAAAGAAAGAAAGCTGAAGACAGCACTAAAAATGGTTGTTCTTTTTTTAAAAAAAAATATTGTTGCTTCCTTAGACATTTTTTTTATAGCATGTGTGTCAGAGTACAGGCAAGGATTGCAAAATGGTTGAGATAAGTGAGCTGTTTATGGATATGACCACCGGTGTTATACAGGGGGATATAATTAGGCAGTTAAGGCAGTAGAGACAAGGCAAGAACACAGGCATATCTTTTCATTGTGTTCATTTTGTTCATAGTCAAGGCAACTAAAAGTTTGCACAGAATAATAATGTCTAGTATAGAGTTTTAAATCTTTCCAAGAATTGCACGTCCCCTGGAGATAGTCAACTGCCATGGAGAGGGTTAAAGGGAAAGACCAGGATTGCATCTACTTGCTGCCTTTATCCAAAGTTCTAGGCCAGTGATGGCTAACCTTTTTGCCATCGCGTGCCAAAAGTTGGGGGAGTGTGGGATGGTCACGTGTGTGTGTGTGCCCACACCCATAATTCTATGCATCCCGCCTCGTGCACATGCATGTGTTACTCCCATGTGACCACTTTTTTTAATCACATGATGGCCCAGTGGTCCCGGTAGGTCCATTTTTCGCTCTTCCCAGGCTCCAGATCCTTTCTAGGAGTCTGAGGAGGGCGAAAGCAGCCTTCTCCACTCCCCCAGAGGTCCTATAGAGGTCAGAAATGGCCTGTTTCCTGACATCCTGTTGGCCCAGAAGGTCTGAAAATCAGCTGGCCAGCAAGCACATGCATGCTGGAGCTGAGCTCATGTGCCCATCGATATGACTCTGTGTGCCATAGGTTTGCCATCACGGTTCTAGGCATTTGGGCTGATACCTGGGAAGAGATCTGCATGCTTCCACCTTGATTGTATGGTCCTTGCCCACTGCTTTTACATGGGGAGAGATGATATAGTTACAACCTATACTTCAGGGGTGTCAAACTTGCGGCTTTATGTTGTTGTCAGATGACGTATCACAACTTTTCCCCCTCCCTTAGCTAAACCGGGGGTGGGCGTGGCTAGTGTGTGATGCATCCGGCCGGCAGGCTGCGAGTTTGACACACCTGCTGTATTCAATATGGAAGGGGACATCATTTGAATGCAAGAACAAAAGCAATCCTGATGTCATAAACAGACATTCTTTTACATAAATCAATAGTCTCATCCTAAAAAATATTTAGTATACTGCTTGAAGGAAAAGAGGCAAAAGCTATTGTTAATTCAGCTATATGTTAGTATTCTAGAAAGCTGTGGCACAGGAAAAAAGGAATTTGTTATGGACCTGAAGATGTGTTGAAAGCTTGTATTGCTCTCACATTTTACCCAGTGGGTTAATAACTATTTGAAAATACATATATATCTTGCCAGTGAACTTGCAAGATCACCAATTCCCTGCCCTAGCTGCAGATGACTAAAAGTCATACAGACTTGACATGGTATCCAAAAATGGGCATCAGCTTCCCATACAACACAGTTTCTGTTTTCTTCAGAATTTAAACTGAGAAGACACAGCACAGCAACAAGTACAGCTCCATTTAAAAGGATATTGGGAGATAACTGGAAACTTTTGTCAAGAGCCGCTGTCAGGCAAAGCATAATACTAAATACTGTTGTAGGGCAGCTTCAAAGTGTTTCCTGTGGTTTTGTCCTTATTTATTTATTTATTTATTTATTTAATTTGATTTATATACCGCCCCTCTCCTCGCGGACTCGGGGCGGTGTACAG
>JANHFP010004125.1:0-11587 GCA_032468135.1 Calamaria suluensis | reverse complement strand
ATTACTCACATTTCCAGGGAGCAATTATGAAGATGTGTCTGCAGGAATTTTGAAATCCAGATAAAAGAATCTATTTTGGGGCAGGAAACTACAATCACAAAAGTTGCTTTGATAGTGTTTTGATAGTGTTTCTTGTACAACATAACTGATTACTGGTCCAAAGGAACAATGTAAAGGCTTTGAAAGAGCATCTCCTTCCTAAAAATGATCAAAATACATTCCATTGAAATTGGTACAACTTACTTTAAAAATAAACATTATGTGTCCTTGGTCACCAGGATTCAAAGGAAATTCAGGGAAATTTTTACTAATCAATCAGCTTATATAGTTTGTCCTGTTGCCTAATAATAACCTAGTGAAATATTTTTTTTATTTCAACTGCTTATAAAATTGAGCAATCTTTTCAGCCTTTGCCTAATATGTAGGCGCTAAGAACAAGTTACAGAAGTATTTTTTTAAATGCAGAAGTCTTAAGAAACCACAAAGAAAATCCATATATTCTATTTTTCTTACAATGTGCTTCACTATTGCTTTACATGAACTCCATTTAAATAATATTATCTTAATGATAAAACCAATATCATAACAATTTAAACCTTCACTCTTTAAAAGACTGTCAGAAATGGTGTAGAACAGGTGTCAAAACTCACATTGTCACGTGACATGTGACTTTTCCCCCCTTCACCAACCCGCAATGGGTGTGGCCAGCAAGGTCCCTTCCAACTCTGTTATTCTGTTCTGTAAATAAAATCTCCACAACTTTAACTTGTGTGGACTTAACTCCTAGAATTCCCCAGACAGTAGAATTCTCACTGGAAACTATACTTTTAGAATTGCTATAAGAATTAAGCAGCAATTTAATTGATGGTTTCATATGCTGAGAAACAGATTACCATTAAATAAAGGATGGATTCACTGCATATAATACTTAAAAGTAATACTTAAAAGTAAAAAATACTTTTTATGTGAGAAATGTTACACATAAATCAACTATTAATATCACCAAAATGTAGTTATGAATAGAAGGCTATAGTCAGAAAATAGAATTTTTAAGAATCAATGTGGAAAAAACCCTGACCTGATTGAGAAAAATGGATGTCATTTTTGGCTTCAGTGGTGCAAAATGCTCCTAATTTCAGTTAAAAAATTACGGGCAACTTCCAACTTGTTTTTTTTTTTTGTAAACCAGTGTTATCTGAATTGAGGAATTAAACATAACTCAGGCACTTATTCCGAATCTCAGGATCAGTTTATACCTTGTTTTTTTAAAATTCTTTAGGGGTTTTGTTAGATATATTTTTGTCACATATTTAATAGAAGACACGAATCCTGGCATCACCAGGACTATATGGTAGGAAAGGGGATGTTGCAGTGGTAGGTTGATCCTGGTTTGGACCAATTCCCTCCCTCCTGTCCCGGTGCATTTTTTACCATTTTTTCCTCTCCCCCCCCTTTTGTTTTGCCAGCTTCATTGGTGCAGCAGAGCTTACTGCCAAGCCTCTTCTCTTCTAAATGCTGATGCACATGCACAGAGCACACATCAAATGTGTGTGCTCCACTGCCCATGTTGTTTTCACACGTGTATTAGCAAAGCAAGCACACCAATCGTCCAAAAAGAGAACCGCTGGTAAAGGTAACACCCTGTGAATGCTGCAGGGGTTGGTCTTCGCCCCGCTACTGCTTAATAACTGGAAGAGACCACCTGTCATTTTAAGGTCCAATACCACTAGTGTGCTGATGACACTCAGTTTTATGTCTTTATTTGAGTCATATGGTTATTACTCTTCAGGTCTTGGTGTCTAGAGGCTGTGAAGGTTTGAATGTAAGAATTCAATGCTAAAATTGAATGCTAGCAAGATGGTGCTATAGTTTGCCCATTGGGGCTCTTGGGGAGCTATATATGGTAGCACAACCCATGGACCAGAAGTTCTATGTTTTGGGGAATCTATCTGAATTGTAGCTCTTGCTGAAATAATAGGTAGAAGGCATGGCTAACCTGACTCCAGTTGAGGCCCTAGCTCAGTGATGGCTAACCTTTTTGTCATTGTATGCCAAAAGCGTGGGGAGTGTGGGAGGGTCATGCATGTACGTGCTGACACCCATAGTTCTATGTGCCCTGCCCCCCCACATGCAAGTGTGACCCCCATGCAACCCCCACTTTTGGTACATGATGGCATGGTGGACACGGTATATCCATTTTTCACTCTCCCCAGGCGCCAGATCCTTTCTAGGAGTCTGAGGAGGCTGAAAACGGCCCCTGGAGCTCCCATAGAGGCTAGAAATGGCCCATTTCCCAACTTCCAGCGGGCCCAGAAGGCCCGAAAATGAACTGGCCATTAAGCGCATGCGCACCAGAGCTAACCTTGTGTGCCCACTGATATGGCTCCACTTGCCACCTGTGGCACCCGTGCCATAGGTTCGCCACCACGGCCCTAACTACAGTGAATCAGGCTTTCTTTACAGCTTATTCAGACTGTTGCAATGCATCCAACATGGGCCCACCTTTAAAAAAATCACTTGGAAGTTTCAATTGGTTCAAAATGCAGCAGCCTATGTACAATCCAGGGCTCACCAGTGGAAATATATTACAGCTAAGGGCACAGGATTGGCTTTCTGTAGGCTTAACCTATAAAGATTTTTATTGCTAGGCTCAAGTTACTTCCAGGACTCTATTTGCCCATTAAAATTAGCTCAGCCAATTTGATCTTGCAGCTGATGGTTTTCCATGTTTAGGAATTGGAGGGGGCGGATTGGGTTTCAGAGACTAATTATCTTTGGCAGAGCTCATAATCTAAACTCCAGTATGGCAGCCCTTTGGACCTTAGATTAGCTCTAGTCTTAAACATTTTTTTACTGTGTTGGGACCCACTCAGTTTAAAAGAGTAAAAGTAAATGAAAACATTCCTGAGACCAGGGGTGAAATTCAGCAGGTTCTGGAGAACCAGTAGCGGAAATTTTGAGTACTTTGGGGAACCTGCAAATACCTCCTCTGGCTGGACCCAGAGTGTGGTGGGAATAGAGATTTTGCAATATCCTTCCCCCAGGAGTGGGGAGGGAATGGAAATTTTGCAGTATCCTTCCCCTGCCACACCCACCAAGCCACGCCCACCAAGCCACGCCTGCAGAACCAGTAGTAAAAAGATATTTTCGATTTCACCACTGTCTGAGACATTGTACTGGCAGCAGCCATATGTGCACGACAATAGCAGAAATGCAACTCTTGAGCAGAGGACAAGAAAAAGGAACTCACAGACATTATTCAAACAGGAGTTTTATGTATATCACCCCAAGGCAAGATTGTTGGCCCTGAAATTTTGAAGAAAAGGCATCACAACTTTAAGTATGCTTATCCACTGTTTTCCTCCTGGCTGTTTCTAAATCAGTGAACGTGTTTTCAGTTGCTTTTATTGATGAGAATAACAAAATGTCAAGTGGTGGATGGGAGAGAAATAAACAGGCAGTGGAACAGGGAAAGATTGAACACATCTCCCGAAGGCACACTCATCGGGAGCCAACATTAGAAGACATTGCACCAAATAAAAGCCTAACAGAAGCCATCTTTCAGTTCAGCACACTCCCACCCTCCCCATTCAGGCACATATACAGCACTTTCACAAAGAGTAAATTTTCTCCCACTTACTTCCTATTCTTTTTCACTAACAATGGACATCCTCCCACGCGCAGAAGTGTGCATAGTCTTTCTACAAACCATATTCAGATAGTAAGAATATAAGCATTCTCATTATGGCGAATAGATCACTTTTCCCAACCTGGTGATTTCTAAATGAACCTCCCATAGATTTGCTATATAAAATAGCTGAACGAAGCTAGTGCCAATTTTCTCTAGTTTTTTTTTTTTTTAAAAGTAGTCTCTGTCTGTAAACCTCTTGATTAACTTCACTCACCTACCTTCACTCATCTACTTTCACTTATCTACCTTCACTCATCTTTCACTTTTTTGCACTGTTTTTATATCAGTCTCAAGCTTCACCTAACTTAAGCTCCTGCATGATCACAATTATTTTGAGGGAAAATGCAAGTCAAGCCAGAATTCAAATTGGGCTCCAAAAATTCTAATGACCACTAGATGGCAACAAAGACATATAGCAAACACTAATACTTTGTGGATTTCTAGTGTTCATTTTGATTTTATTTGTGTTTTTTTTTAAAAAAATCCCATCTTTATTACTTTATAAGTAACTCAAGATGGTGAACATACACAATGCTCCTATTTCCCACACAACAATGACCATGAGAGGTGGTTGGGCTGAGAGAGAGAGTTGCTGGACCAAAGTCAGCTTTCATGGCTTAGTCCAGAATAGAATTCACAATCTCCTTATATCTAGCCTGGTGCGTTTTTTTTTCCAGTCCAGGTGTGGGGGGCCTGACTGAATCACAACAAATATCACTTGAGAATTTAAATCCCAAGAAACTGCATAGTTTGATCATCTGATGGATAAAAGTTCATACCACCTCGTGGCCATAACCAGTGAATGGGAGGTTTAGTAATGCACTGAATTTATAACTAGCCTAATCAGAATATCCAGTCACAATCTGTTCTAGTTTGAAACATTAGAGAAGACTTGGAATTTGTGGTGCCGGTCCCTAATTCCAAATTCAAGGTGGGGTACCTTTCCGAGATAATTTGACTGTTGCTGATGCCTTTGTACTATGACTATAATGGCACAGCAAAGATAAAAATGATATACTTTTGTGTTTATAGCTGTAACGTCTTTACATTTTGAGATTTCTGTGAACCTGTAGCATTGGCACGAGGAGAAGGAGGCAGTGTGAGAAGATCAGTGCCAATATTCATCAAAGATATTAATCTACCAGTGGTGGTTGGTTGGTTTGCCTGCAGCTAGTCAGGGTTGTGTAAAAATGACAGCACATGCATGCTGACATTATGATACACAATCTGTTCTTACACATTTGTGTTCTGGTGTCTTACCATGAAGATGTGTGTCATAACATCATTATACATATTTCATCATATGTGCCCCACTACTATCTTGAGGATGTGTATTTTTTTAAAAAAGTGATGCAGTTGCCCCAAACTGGACATATCTACCCATGGTGGAATGAAAGCAATGCAACATTTTGAAACAAGGAATGTTTCATCCCCACTCCAGGCATTTGCTTTTTTTTTTAGAACTAAAAGCTATAAAAACCAAGCATTACTGCAGATTTGAAAGGTTCAATTAATCACCCCAAAAAGGCAAAGGCTATGAAACCTTTTTTTCTGTTTCCTGTGAGAATTTCCTAAATGTCAAACCAATCTGCTTCCTAAGATCCATGCACTCTGGTGTGAAACCAGAACCTCATAATTCTTCCTATACTCTATTTCTTTTCCACACACCCATCGCTCATATTCTTGATTCCTGAAATATCCTCATTTTTCCAATATTAGTTTCACCTCTTGACCTTCACGCCTGCTCTGAACACTTCATCCCACACACAGACAATTCATGCTTTCTATTAACTCTCTTGAAATAGCAAATTGTCCAGGAAACTAGTGGACCCATTTCAGATGACTCACTTGGCACCCAGAAAAAACGTCCTTTGCTCTCTTTCGTAGCCCAGCAGTGCACTTTTAATGATAGAGGAAAAAGCCATATCCTATTCCACTGCCTCCAGATCCTCAAACACAACTTTGGGTTTTGTTTTTGTTTCATTTGCCTATCTCTAGCCCCCTTTTACCAAGGGAGATGAACTTGATGCAATCAGTTTTCAACTTCAATTTTCTGTTTGTCTCTCACTCCAGCAGCAACCACAGCAAAAAATATCTCTGGGAGGAAAGTGCGAATATAAACAGCTGCCTTGGCAATGGGGTTTGCCATGAACACTTCCTGCTTCTTCCTGTTCACTGTCCGTAGAATTTCTTCTGCTACCTCTGCTGGGCGGACACCATAAGCTGACTTTCGGAAGACATCTGAGAATTGGGCAAACAAGAAAGTATTAAGAGAGATAACTAGCTGCTATGTGTCATGGTCTTCTCTCATTTCAAAGACAATATGAAGCTTATTGTGGGGACGGAAGGGTAGAAATTTGCAGCAATGAAGGGAAGATACTATGTCAAAGAAAAATAATAAATAAAAATTCTGGAAGGAATCTTAAAATGGTGAAATATTGTTCCAGGAGAATAGGCAGACAGGTTAATGTTTGTTGCTTTTAATAGACTACACAATAAAAAGAAGACTCAAAACTTTTTTTAAAAAAGCTGTTAAAAACTGCTCCAGTATGGCAAAATGAGGGATGTATTCTTCCTTACCTTTAACTCTACATTTTAAAGGCAGATAAAAGTCTTTTCTTTTCTTAAAAGGGCCAGTGGCCATGTTAGAAAGGGAATTGCATTATTTATCACAAGGATGTCAGAAACGCTCACTTTTTGCTACTTAAGATGCAGTAGTGGTTTATGGTCAATGTATTGTTTTCTGTGCTGGGAACAAGCAGTAATGTCTTCTCTAAGTATTTTACAACTGGTTTGCTCATATTTATTAATTGGACAGAAAAAATATGTATGAATGCCAAGAGTTAACACTAGCATTCCCTACTTTCGAAAGAAAAAAAATTGCTTCTAGTTAATGAACTGCCTTACCTTCCAACAAATCATCACTTGATGATAGTAGACTCTTTAGAGGGAATGTATTGTAAGTCTTTGTCTCCAAAGACCGGTGATTTTGAATTTTGTCAGCAAGTTATTTGCCTAAATCATATTTGCCATCTTGGGCATGTTTATCTTTAGTTCTGCTTGTGTTCTGATCCCCATCCCTATGTTGAATGACTTACTTTTCCATGAGGCGCCTTCACAGTTCTTAGGCTGCAGCTGATTATGATGATTATGAGCAGAACATATAAAACTTGGAGACACAGTACTGACACAAACACCAAATTCCTGCAGCTCTGCTCTCAGACAATCAAAGAATCCTAGAGCAGCATGCTTCGAAGCAGAATCTAGGAGAAAGGGAGAGATTCATGCAAGAAACACACTATAGTATTATAATATACCAAATACCTATCCATCCATCCATTCACATTATCACATCTGATTTCCAATACTAAGAAAAGAATAAAATAAAATGTAAGCCATGTTTTGTTGCAATTTCAAGAAGCAGGCATTGTAATGGTCGCACACAAAATGTCTGCCTCCACCAAGTTTACTGAGGCTTTTATAGACTTTACAGAAGGGAAAAGTTCAGAGGCTAGATACAACATTTCCACTGGTGGTGTCTACAAACATCACTTTCATTGGTGGTCTCTACTTGTGTCATCTGGGTCGTTCCATCCAATCCCCTACAGCCATCCTAATGATGGGAACCAGATGAACTCATTCCCTTGAGCACTAGCTGAGTCATCCCAAGTCAGGAGATCTCCCAAATCAGGAGATACAATTATCTTAATTCCCTCAGAAAGCGTTCATTATCTCAATTCCCTCTGAGGAGTTCACCTCTAGCCCCCTTTTCCAGCCCCCCTTTCCTCTGCTCCTACTATCGCAACAAAGTTTGTTTCAAAATTTGCTTATTCAAGGTGCTTCCTCATTTTCCTCATGCCACAAACATACCTTGGTAATTGTTTTTTCCCCCCTTCCCTTTCATCTCCAGCTCATATCTGAGGTAGTTTAGTGTTATCCTTAACTGTACAAGTTTTCAAAATCGTGTTTTCTTTTGTCTTCCTAAACAGTTTTTGTCCTGCCACAGTTCACTGGCTCCATAACGTTCATTTGAACGTTAAGTTCATCTGACTCCATAACGGTGAACCAAGGCTTGCTGCAGCACTTGTCAAGTCTTATGCTGGCTCCTTATAACACAGGTTTAGTGTTTCCTTGACCTGCCATTCCAAGCATCTGTTTACAATAATTTATCCTATCCTGTGTTAAGAAGGATGATTCTTTTTCCATCAGAGGGTGACATTTGGTGGAGGGAATATAAAACTAAGGGAATCTAATTCCTTATATTGATCTGTATTAAGTAAGAACAATACATTTGCCAGATTTTTGTAAAATTGGTGGGAAAAGCACATGTTGTACAGCTGGACTTGTGAATAGACTGTCCACAAGTTCCTTAAGTATTCCCTAAACTATCCATTATCCCAAGTAATTTCAGGGGGGAAAAATCTCCCACCAATCAGACAACTTACACAATCAAAGCTATCAGCAGTTACCAGTTTCACAATTACTTAAAAGACAGGAACTAGTAGAAGGTAATAACAAGGTTCATATATCATGCTGGATTCATTGAGCAAGCCACAATGATGTGAGGTTTCACCATACCCTAGACTATAGTATATACATTTAATCAAAATCAGACCAATTGCATGTTTGCTTACATCCAAATGAAGTACTCAGATGACTGAAAAGATTGTTCAGTCGCATTGTCGGTAATAACAAGGAGGAATACATGGATTCAGATGATCAAGTCCATTTGTATCTTCTGACAAATATGGAAGACCACTGAAGATAGCATGTGGTAGAACTGAAGGCTATTCTTACTTGGTGAAACTAAAGTTCTTTGTCTTTCTCTTAATAATAGCTAGATTCAGAGAAACTCAAAAATATTTAAGGTTCTCCAGATGTTTTAGACTCTTAATTGGAAGACCTCAAGTTTCATATTGTTCTAATTACCCAGGAATAAAAAAAGACATAACAAGTTAGATTTATAAACTCACAGGCTGCACGAAAGGGAACACCCAATTTCCCCTGGATATTGTTGACTAGCACAATTTGACCAGTTCTCCTGGAGATCATGTTGGGAAGAAAAGCTGGAGAGCAAAATATGAGATGAAATCTTTTCAGATTAACAGAAATGAAAAAACTACTTCCTGATCCACTGAACTAATAGCAAATGAAAATATCACAGTACATCAGCTTATATTATACTATGTAGAAACTATGAAACTTTTTTCTATATATATGCATTTTTCAGTGGTAAACACAAGTTTCAGACAATATTTTTCCCTACCTGGAGCTAGATTCCTCAGGAACGGAAAGCTGAGAAAATGTTTCAGATACTAAAATAGCAACTGATATTTGTGCCAGGAATGAATGAAGATGCATCGCTGATCAATGCAGATAAGGCAGAAATGTTTCTGATCAATTAAAAAGCAGTTAGGTAATTGCCAATTCCCTTGAATGTCATGGGGGGAGGGAAGGGAGGGCATAAATCTGATGAAGAAATAAATACTTTCCTTGGTTGCTTTCATCGATGCAATGTCAATTAATCTAATTTCTTCTAGGTGATCCACAAGAGATTGAATATGCACAGTAGAGATCTTTACAATATGAGGCAAGATATTAAGCAGCCACATTTTCAACAAAACTACTCAACACCCAGATTTCCTCAAAGACCCCATTCCAGGAGGTTGGGAAAGAATATCTGCAACCTTTTAAACACTGACATTTTTTAGCCTGAGAATTTCTCCAGTTCTTTGCCAATGAACATTGCTGCAGTCTAGTATGCCAACCATCAGAAACGTAAATAGGCTTGGACCTGTTTCATACTTGGATAGGGAATTATCAATAAATCCTATGATTATAGGCTAGTCTGGGAAATAAATAATAAAAACAGAACAAGACAATGGCACATTATTTCCATATCAAGGCTCGGAAAATTACATGGATATGGTCATGTTGTTAGCAGAGCTCAGCTTGAGGTGAGGAAATCTTTGCTTTACACTACAATTAATTTCAACTGTTTCATTTCATTTCCCTTAAAACAAAATAGTTTGGCAGACACCTGAATAACAGTCCTGGTTAACACTATAAGACAGTGTTTATCAACATGGCAGTTTGAAAACGTGTGGACTTCAACTCCCAGAATTCCCCAGTGGCAAAGGAATTGAGAAACACTGCTGTAGGAAGTAATATCCTATTTACCCCACCTGAAAGTTTGGCATAATAATGCTAGGCTATCTTGCAGAGCTGGCTTAGTTCACATTCACTCCAGTGGTGGGTTTCAATTTCTTGTTACTACTGGTTCTGTGGGTGTGGCTTGGTGGGCATGGCATGGCTTGGTGGGTACGGCAGGGGAAGAATACTATAAAATCTCCATTCCCTCCTCACTCCAGGGGAAGGTTACTGCAAAATCATCATTTCCTCCTGGGTTCAGCAGGGACTCAGGAGGCAGAGAATAGATGGGGACGGGGCCAACCAGAGGTGGTATTTACCGGTTTTCCGAACTACTCAAAATTTCTACTACCGGTTCTCCAGAAATGGTCAGAACCTGCTGAAACCCACCTCTGATTCACTCTGCCAATAGCTATTCAGGTAACAATGATGGAAATCATTTGTGTTCATTTTTAAAATGTTTAGCGATTAAACAACAAAATTATTTTTTAAAAATACAACTCCTGTCTTTGCTTGTCTTGTTTTTCTTTTTTTGTAAATAGATTAGTGTCTAATCACAGCGACATCAAAAGTCTGTATTTTTGAATTGGTTTTTTTAGTAGCAGTAATTGCTTCCCACTCAGGAAGATTATTGTTTTTTCCTGGCACAATATTTATGTCACTCATTATTAGGATGATTCATGCCATCTAAAACCTGAAAGTCAAGCCTGCTTTACAAGTTAAAATTCAAGCAGTGGCTATACTGCACATTTTGTTTTATTTCTTGGCTTATGGGAGGTCTGAAAGTACTTCCACTTTGATATCATTTGAATAAATAAAAATGGAAAATTTGGATATTATGACCTTTGAGCAAGGGCCATCCACTTCCAAGAATGATCTTGTAACAAAAAAAACCCATTACATTTAAAAATCCATACATTTAATGCATGCAAAGAATGCTGTCCCTCTCTAACCTGTTATTTTTAGCATTAACTTACTACTGAGCATGGTTTCCTCATTTTATTTTTTATTATTTTATTATCAGCTATTATTTTTTTATGCCACTCATCTCCCCTATACACTGATTCTGGGCATTTCATGCTACTCATGCTTTTTCCTGTATTTTCTTTTACTGTATACACAGTAAATAATTATACAACCAACCATCCATCCATCCTTCAGTTTAAAACAGGGGTGGCAAACTGGATTTCATTGAGGGCCGCATCAGGGTTGACCTCGGGGGGCTAGGGTGGGCATGGCGATGGTGGGCGTAGCCAGCTTGATATCACTTGTGTCAACCGAGTGCTCTGGCAGTGAAAATGGGGACCTGAGCCCCATTTTCAGCTGTACCGGCCTCCTACAACCCTCTACAAGTGAAAATGGAGCTCGGGAGGTCCACTTTGCTCTTACTGGCAGAGGCACCATGGGCTGGTCCTTCAGTGTTTCCAGAGTAGCTCTGCGGGCTAGATCTAAGCACCCTGTGGGATGAATTTGGCCCATCCCTGGTTTAAAACAATGAGCCTGGCCGTGCCATTCAGTTTGCAAACCATTCCCACTGAATGCTAATCCAGTCCATTTCTCCTTTGCATTCTTCTTGTCAACTGCCAATCACAGACCCTTTCAACAAATTATTACTGAAAGGTAAGATACTCTGCTTATCCAAAACAGAACTACAGGAAGTACCATAGGAAGCGATTGTCCTCTAAAGCAGGGGTCTCCAACCTTGGCAACTTTAAGATTTGTGGACTTCAACTCCCAGAATTCCTC
>JANHFP010004124.1:14245-24808 GCA_032468135.1 Calamaria suluensis | reverse complement strand
GTTTGCCTCTGGATGGCTCTTTCTCACGAGGGTGGGAGCTTCCTCTTTGGCCGGCGTCCTTCTGAAAATATTGCTTTTAATGAAAAGCTTCAGACTTTTGATGCAGCCAGATGGAGGAAATGTCTCCCTTTCATCCTGTTGGTTTTTCCCCAGCAGGCTCTTCAAACTTGCCCTGGCCTCTGTAGTCACGATTTTCATGCCCTCCCTGCTCCCCCCCCCCCCCGCTCCTGTGGTGACACACAATGCCGAAACACACAAACCCTATTCTGGCTTCTTGGTTGCCACATTTGGCTGGTCTCTTGTCCCAAACAGCAAATAATGCCACCGCTATCACCCTCTCCTACCGAGAGGCTTAGATCAGTCAAATCAGTTCCCTTTTCTGCAGCCAGAGTTTGCACTCTGGGGTGGAAAAGGAAGTTGCTGAGATGGGGCGGTGCAGTCTTTTGTGGCAATCCATTCCTTGTCTTGGTTATAACAGAATCGTTAGGGACCTTGAAGGTCTTCTAGTCCAATCCCCTCCCCCCTGCTCAAGCAGGAGATAATCCTACACAAAAACCTCCCGTGATGGAGCACATTCACAACTTCTGGAGACAAACCTGATTGTTCTCACTGTGAGGAATTTTTTCCTTAGTTCTAAGTTTGCTTCTCTGCCTTGATTTCCATCCGTTGTTTCTTGTTCTGCCTTCAGGCGCTTTGGAGAATAGGTTGACCTCCTCTTCTTTCTGGCAACCCCCCAAATATATTGTGCAAGAATAGGGTAGATGATTTGAAGAGCATCCCGACTAGCAGTCTGTTGGCGGTGCTTTTTAGTTTAGCATATTAGCTGAATCTCGTGACGGGGACACCTGATTTAACAAACAGTGACTGATAAACTTAGCATCTGTGCCTGAAATCTCCCACTCCTTTCTTACCTGTCCTAATCTTGTATGGGCATCATCGACTTGGGAACAGAAGACTAGAATCTCCAGCCTTAAACACGGTCATTAAGCGGGTCACAACCGATTTTACAACCTTTTCTTGCCACGGTGGTGAAGTGAATCACAGGTGTCTTAAGGGAACGCGGCTTCCCCCATTGCTTGTCAGAAACCGCCTGGCAAGGCCGCAAACGGTGATCAGACGCCACCTCCCCCCAGGATGCTGCAGCCGTCATAAATGCAAGTCGGCTGCCAAGTTTTGATCCCATGGATGGTACAGAAGTCACTTTTTCAGTGCCGTTGTAACTTAAAACAGTCACTAAATGAATGCTTATAAGTCGAGGGTGACCTAGCTTGGGGAATTCTGGGAGTTGAAGTCTCCCCCCCCCCCCATTGCCCAGAGTGAGAAGCAGCACTGGTGCATTCAATGCGGGTTGTCCTCGACTCGCAACAGTTTGTTTAGTGACCGTAGTTAGAACGGCACAGGGAAAAGCGACTTGATTCACATTTGAGACTTTTGAAGTGTCCTGGGGTCACATGATTCCCTTTTGTGACCTGACAAGCAAAGGCAAGGGGGGGGGGAAGAGCTGACTAATTCACTGACTAATTTAACACCTGCAGTGATTCATTGAACAAGTTTGAAAAGTTGTAAACGAGGCTCCCTCAATAGGCACCTCCCTCAGCAGCATGACTTTGGGCTCAGTGGTCGTAGATTTGAGGACTTCCTGTGCTGCTGCCATCGCTGAGCGTTTCTCCCCTTGGTTTCCCCCCGCCCAGGCCTCTGGGGTCACTGTCTGTGACAAAGTCATCCAGGTGTTCAACGACATGAAGGTGCGCAAACACGCCCCCCAGGAGGAGCAGAAGAAGCGCAAGAAGGCCGTCATCTTCTGCCTGAGCGAGGACAAGAAGAAGATCATCCTGGAGGCCGGCAAGGAGATCCTGGTGGGCGACCTGGGAGACACCGTCGATGACCCCTACCTGCACTTCGTTGCCATGCTGCCCCCCAGTGACTGCCGCTACGCCCTCTATGACGCCACCTACGAAACTAAGGAGAGCAAAAAGGAAGACCTAGTGTTCCTCTTCTGGTGAGGCTCCCTTCCCTCCTTCCTTGTCCCTTCCTTCCTCCCTTCCTCTTCTTACTCACTCTCTTTATCTTCCCTTCTTTTCTTTGCTTTCTCCTCCCTCCCTTGCTGATTGTCCTCCTTTCCTTTCTCTTTCCTTCCTGTCTTCCCTCTTTCTCTTGCTCCCTTTGTCATTCCTCTTCTTTCTCACTCTCTTCCTCCTCCCCCTCTTTCTCCTTTCTTTGCTTTCTCATCCCTCAATTGTTCTTTCTCCTCCTTTTCTCCCTCTTTCTCTTCCCTCCCTCCCTCTGTGGCCATACTCATACCCCCTCTTCAAACAGCCCTTTCTCACTCACTAAAGGCTGAATACTCTGAGCAGGCAAGCTTCTTTCTTGCCCTCTTCCAGGAGCTTTCCTGATGGTCATTAAACCAAGCCTGTTTTCAGGGGCATGAGTTGCCTAGGCTGCCCCCCCCTTTACTTGGTGCGTGTGTGAGGACTGGCGCCTTATCACCACCAGCCTAGTGTCTGAATTGGTGGTCTCTGAAATTGGCGACTTCAACCTTCCGTAACCAAAGCTGCTTGGCTGTGAGCCATTAAGGAGATGATTTCCCTCCTCTGACATGTTTTAATGAGCTCTCCTCCCCATCTTTAAAATGAAAAAACCTGTAGGAAGACAGCCCCTGATCCTCTCCCAACCCCCGTAGTAACTGGGGAATAGACTTCTAGACAGCTGCTTCGCTCCCAGTGTGTTAACCTGGGGTGAGAAAACAATAATTAACTTGGGATGATCTGTATAATTGAGGACCTGGAGGGGTGTGTGTGTGTGTCTGGGCCTTGGCTGGCTCGCAGCTTCTCGTCCCTCGCAGTTGAGGCCCGGCTGAAAAAGAGCACGCAGGGGGGGAGGGTCTCAAACCACAGCCTGCTTTCCCTCCAGTCTTCCCATAAGCGATCTGATTTTAAAGGTGAACCCTCCCATCACAGGTCTTGAGGCCCAGTCTGAAGATGGGAAGCTTCCCAAACAGCAAGGCTCATGCTGGGTTAGTGGGCCAGGTAGGATTCCTGTGAGGGGCTCCTTCTGAGAATGCCCCCCCCCCATTTGAGCCATGGTGTGTGCAGCATTGCAGGCTAATTCTGCCTACTGCCAGCAGTTTGATCCTCACCAGTTCGATTCAGTCTTCCGAGGTCGGTAAAACGAGGACCCAGATTGCTTGGGAGGGGGGGGCTAAGAGGCTGTACACATAACTGCTTAGAGAGGGGATGTAAGACACTGAAGCAGTATATAAGTCTACCTGCTACTACCCCTTCCCTCCCAGGGATTAGAATGCAGTATTGCAATCAAACTCTGCCCACTGCCAGGTGTTCAATCCTAATCTGTTCCAGGTTGACTCAGCCCTTCTGTCCTTCCGAGCTCAGCGACCCAGATTGTTGGGGGCGGCAAGAGTCTGACTCTGTAAACCGCTTGGAGAGGGCTGGAAAGCACTATGAAGCGGAATATAAGTCTAAGCGCTATTGTGGCAGTGAAAAAGTACCATATGGCTCACTTAGCAAGAGAAATCTTGGGGCTCCATTGTGGACATAAGTCGGGGGCTGCCTGTATTTATTTATTTATTTATTTATTCATTTATTCATTTATTCATTTATTTATTACTTCGATTTATATACCGCCCCTCTCCTCGCGGACTCGGGGCAGTATACAGCCATTTAATTTCACTTTAAAAAGATACAAAATATGTACAGTAATTTAATTAAAAGAGAATTAAATCAATTAACAATGGCTAAAATACATCATTTAAAATATTTAAAAAGTTAAAATTTAAATCCCACTAAAAACACCCATTTCATATCAATTAAAATTAATTTTAAAAAATCCCATTACATAAAATCTAAATATTTAAAACCCCTTCAATTCTAGCTAAAAATTTAACCCAAGCCAGCTAGACGGAAGAGGTACGTTTTTAGCTCCCGGCGAAATGTTAATAGATCTGGGAGCCTTCGCAGTGCAGGTGGCAGATCATTCCAGAGGGTCGGGCCAGCCACAGAGAAGGCCCTCTTCCTGGGGTTCACCAATCGACATTTAGCCGCCAATGGGACCCCCAGGAGACCCTCCCTGTGGGTACGCACCGGTCTTTGGGGAGTCGGCAGTATGTGGTCCTGGAGATACCGTGGTCCAATGCCATATAATCTCTGGGTCTTCCTGTCTTTTCTTATTGCATGGTTTTTCCAGAGGCCATATTGCCCATTTTCCTTAGATGCTAACCACTTGCAGTTACCAAGAGATACAACAAAGAAATACATATTAAAAAAACATTTTATTCTGTCAGGCATTGGCTCTGACTGGACAAAAAGTTTTAATTGTACTATAGAATTATAAGAATGCTGTTCTTACTCAGAGCTTCCTGTTTCCTAGCATTTTATCAGAAAAAAATGGTTGCTTTCTATTTCTTAGGAAAACAAGAAGGAAGGCCTTGTTCATTTGGCAAAGTATTACCTGAAATACAGGAAACACTATGAGTATAAGTATCACTATCAAAAAGCGATGTGCCAGAAAAATGACTACCTCTTAGTTAAAAAATGAAATCACAAAATAATGTTATCTCTAATTCAATGTAATTTCCACTTTTGCTCTGCAATAATTTTTCAGTTTCTTGGAGGTAGCTGGGTGGTTGCATTTATTAGACAATGTCAAATTACAAACAAGGGGTTTGTCTAGGGAATTTACTTATTGTAACAGCACCAAGATACAAATATTAAGTTTACCATGTCTATCTCCATTTTAGCCTAGTTAAAACTTTTTTCCTAATCTATTCTGTCTCTATTTTTGCCATGTGTTCAATCAGTCTAAAATCATCAATCAAGTAAAGCATTTACCTTTTATTACGGAGGAATTACTTTCATACAACCAAAAGAACCCCAGAGATTTTTCCACTGTGTCAAAATAGATACATCTCATTTATCTAATTTGCATTCTAGTCACATAACTAATTGATTTGCAAATAATATTGAATACCTATATCTTCCTTTTCCTTGGCAAAAATTGTAATTTGTAAAATACAGTATTATAGGTTAAAGGCAGGGAAGATTACATTTCCTAAGTTTTATTGCCCAAACTGATATGAATCAGATTAGGAATTTCTGACCTCAAAGAAGTTATATGTGAATTAGTTTCCATCATAAATTAAATGTTTTCTTGCAGCCAAGCACAGATGAAGGAAAGTGAGCCAGAAAACTCCACAAAGTTATCACTATCAACAGATTAGTCTGTTTTTCAAAACAAGCCCACAGGAAAAATGTCTTTATCTTATCATTTTTTGCACACAGTTCTTTGCAAACAGTATTGTGTCCCTTTTTTATGAAATGTGTCTGTGGAAAAATGGAGTCATAGGATTTATATACTGGGAATGTAACAGTTAAAGAAAGAAATAAAAGAACAAGGTATTGAATTAGATTGGTATACCCGCATGCAATATGAACAAGATATGAAAAAGATGCTAAACTATATGGTTTTTACTTAGAAATGACAGAACTGGATAAGATACTCATAGGAACTGATGAACACATAATTTAAAAAATATACAATGATTTACTTGGTATTGAACTAGCAGAAGAACAGGTAAAAGAAACAATGATAGCTTGGGCAAAACATTTTGGCTACTCAATTGAGTTAGATAAATGGCAGCAGTTATGGGAAAGGAATTATAAGCTAACCATGTCCACAGCATATAAGGAGAATCAATATAAAATGTTTTATAGATGGCACATGTCACCTGAAAAATTGGCAAAAATGTTTAAAGACAAATCTGCAAAATGTTGGAAGTGTCATCAATTGCCTGGATTGTATTGTCATATGTGGTGGACATGTCCAGAAGATAGAAACTATTGGATAAAAATTAAAACATGGTTAGAAGAAATGACACAACAACATTTAGATTTAGTAAGGAAAATATATATATTTGATTGTACGTGTGATAACAGCAGCAAGGATGTATTTGCACAAAGATGGAAAGCAGAGAAAATTCCTATGGAGGAAGAAATACTAAGAAAATATTGGATTGTGCAGAAATGAACAGATTGACCCTGTTATTTAAAGAAAGGGAAAAATCTGAATACTTTCAGATATGGGCCCAATTTTATTATTGGTTGGAAAAGAGACAAGTATAGATGAAAAATAGTTGAGTAGGGAGAAGACACAAAAGATGCATACAGATGATGCACTGATGAATTGATTGTGTAGTATGTTTGTTTGTCTATAAAAATTAAAAGAAAATTGTAAAAGAAGGAAAAGAAAGAAGATGTGCTGAAACTATTAACATGCCAAGCAAATGCAATGCTATCCATTTGGAAGCTCAAGTCTAGGACTGAGGCTACAAAGAAAATACAAGCCAAACAGCTTTCAGTTTTTATATATGTGTATAAATAATTATAATGTCTAAATGTATACACATGTTTGCATATTATGTAAATATCTACATACAGTACTTTATATGTGTGTATAATAAAATATTGCTGTTTTCTGGGGGAGCAATGCACATTTCAACAGCATTAACACTGAAAATAGTTCTGTATGTATACTTTGTATTGCATTTGATACAAATAATAAAAGGAAGATTAAAGACTTGAAACAAATAACATGAAATGTACCAATATAAAAAATTAACAAGGAAGGATTTCATACAAAATTGACTACTTAGAGTATTCAATATAATTCTTTAGTATGCATTCTATCTCATATTGGATTTTGTTATTGTCAAATTATATTTTGTGCCCAAATAATCTGTATTATTGCTCTTAAAATCTTTAATATTCATCAAATACTTCAAATACTAATTTTAATAAATGATAGCTTGAAAAGTCTGAAAGAAAATTCCTTGGAAATTTGGAATATCGAAGTTTTTGGAATATCATTTACACTACTTAATTTTCTAATTTAATTTAATTCTCTAATTTTATTTTCACAAAATAAAATATGCAGAAATTCAGAATAATACATCTGCATAATTATTAATTATTAATATGTATCACAAACAACATTAACCTCACCTATGCTTAGTAAAAAAAACATTCTTGAACAACAAAAAATAGAAGTCCTAGGATTATACAATTAAAAAAATAACATTTTGAAAAAGTAAGAAGTAAAAAATATCACTGAAAAAATGTACTGCTGTTAAATCTAAATTTCTGAGACAATAGTACCAGAATTTGTTTTGTTTAAATATATAAATAAAAGGATCTTTCACTTATGGCTAGAGTGCTAATTAATACTGGGGCTTCCAGTAATTAAGCTGTCAAACTCTTCTCTTTTTTTGCAATACAATTTTCCTGGGGATATGGAAAAGGGTGAAGGGTATAGGAAGGGTGTTAAATCAATTTTTTTACAACAGCTTGCTTTCCAGAATTATATGTTTCATATATCACATAAGTAAATATAAAATGTATATCACATTACAATTTTTGAAGTTCTATTGATTGACAGCCGGTCTGTCCTACTCCTGCATCTGAAACAAACAAAACTTAATACCTCCTCTTATTTAGTTTCCAGTTTTCTAGCTACCTCTTTAACATTTTACATAGCACATTTATAAATCATTATTTATCTTGAGATCTTAGCCCCCTTGGTGACCCCCCATGTCCTCAGGTGTAGGCTTTGGGTCCTCCTCTCTCCCTCTCTTTTTAGGTTTGCCTTTCTCTTCTCTCAGACGCCAGTTCTTCTCCCTCTAGTAGGATCTTATGATCATTGTAAAAAGCTTCTGCTTCATTACTATTTATTAACTTGTATTTTTTCTCCTCCCAGAATATTAAAAGACCTTCAGGTATGAACAACCTAAACATAATGCTCTTTGCAA
Source organism: Calamaria suluensis (assembly GCA_032468135.1). Taxonomy (NCBI): domain Eukaryota; kingdom Metazoa; phylum Chordata; class Lepidosauria; order Squamata; family Calamariidae; genus Calamaria; species Calamaria suluensis. Next base: position 16,992 of record JANHFP010004124.1, on the reverse strand, counting down.
ACAGTTTCTTAGTTAAAAATTGGTATTTCCTTCTAGACTCTCTGTCCTTTCTTGGAATTTTTTTTAAAACTGCCAGTTCCCTTCCCTTAAACTTCAGAGATTTTTTCCTTTAGCGCTCTCAGGATCTCATCCCTTGTGGAACTTCTGAGAAATTTTATATGGATTTTTCTTGGGATATTGCTTATTCTTTTATAGCTTGAATTCACTCTGTTTTTCTCAATGCCTATTAAATCTCCTAATATTTGACTCATCATATATTTTAGATCTTCCCCAATTCCTCAATTACATTTTTAAATTTCAAATAGAAAGACAATCAATTTCACTGTTAAGTTCTCTAAATTCTGGTTCTCTTTCTGTAAAATTTCAATTTTTTGATCTATCTTCTCTGCTCTATTCTACATATCGCCTATCCTTTGTTTGTTTTCTGATGTAGTCTGCTTTACTTCCTTTAGCTCTTGTTTAACTTCTGTGAAACTTTTGTCCATATCCTCTTTCATGTCATCCACCACCTTGCTTCAAGTCTGCAATTGCTTTTAGAATTGCTTTAGTCAGGTCCATCTTTTTTTGCTGTAGAAATGCAGCAACTGACCTTTGCCCCACTGGACTGGCTGTGGTCAAAGCTGGTTGTTGTTGTTTTCTCTTTTTTTGGTTTTGAGGGCATTGTCACAAATTCCAATTCACCAAGTTGTATTGCAGAAAGTCAGCAGAATTTTTCTTGAAATAGTTCAGCACAGGTAGATGTGAATAGACACAGAGCGAAACAACAATTAAAGTTCCACAAATTAGGCAAAGTTCCAATTGTCCAGGGTTTTTTTCTCTATTCAGAAGATTCTTCCAGGAATGAAATCTCTAATTTTACCAGGAAGATTTTATCTCCCAGATGTCAGGAAGAAATGGGTCCCACAGCTTGCATTATTATTTTGACCATTACAATCCAGGCATTAGGCCAACTTTCTGAGCTCACCAAAACAGCTTGATAAACATTCTCATTTCTCTTTCTCACTGGCACATCTGGGAGAAGAGCCAAGGAGACCAAAGGCAAAAAAAGTAAAAGTTCCACTCTGAGAGCTTGAGAAGAAGCCCCACCTTTCCTTTCAACTCTGGGGGTTACTGCCACCAAAAAGTCAGTCAAACAAACAGAAAAATAATTAAATCCATTTCAAAGTTTAATTCATCATGCCAAGATGCAAAATATAAAAAGATTCTATATTTATATCATATCTTCTGTCCTCTCCTGTCAATAGAGCAGGAAAGAGAACTGCTTAAGCCACCACTCAATACAAGGGTGGAGGGTTTCCCCCCCCCACTTCTGCCTTACTGTATATTGAAGAAACTGGAGAAAGTCCTCACCGCAGAAACAGGCAGGCCAGCTGGTAGATCAATCAATACATTGTTTCATCCCAGCTCAGCAAGATGTGTATCTGCTAACAGCTCTCCGCTCTGTGGATGCTAGCAATGGAGGCTGAAATGGCGCCTCCTAACCCAAGGCTCCTAGGGTTGACCTGGGTGATTGCAATCACCCCTCTTGACCTAGAAAGTGCCCCTAAGGTCTGCTCCGTAGAGCCACCGACAGGCAGAAAATCGGTTGCCTGGGATGAGCCCGTCCCAGCTGCAACCATCCTTTTCCACACCGGAAATGAAAGTCTGATGCAAAACTTTTTACAGATAGTATATAGTTATAGGAAAGCTAGAGATTTGGGACAGCCTAATACTTTCTGAGACTAGCTCTTCTGCCTTCCCACAAAATGTTCTGCTTATATAAATTCTTAAAGCAGTGCTTATAATTGTACCATATTATCCCTCAATTGTCTTAGTTTCAGAGAGTTTTAGAACTAATTAACCAGCACTGAAGTACAGAAATTGCCTGAATATTATACCTTTCTTTACATGGAAAAATCATTCAGTTTAAATTCTCACTAACGAACTATTTAAAAAGTTACAGTAAATTACATTTAATCTTGCTAAAAATTCTGTTTTCAGTAAGTACTGCCAAAATGCTCTTGAAAAATATAAAATAGTTTTAAACTGACTTTTCTGAAAAGGTCAGTTTTACAGCAGTTTGGACTATAATTCTTTTGGGTCTCCAGTTTTATGACTGCTGATTCTCAAAAGGAAATTGCCAGAAAAGAGAACCAGCAAGCACAATAAAACTTGTAAGAGGCTAAGGCCAAACTAAAAATCATGATTAATTGAAAAATTATCAGAGACATAGTCACCAGTGGATAAATGGCTTGCAGTTGTGTTTTAAGCTACAAGCATGCTGCCAGAAAAGACATATTGAAGGAGAAGAAGAAGGCCTATTTAGAGATTGCGTTCTAGTAAAACTTTAATATAAAGGTAAAGGTTCCCCTTGCACATATGTGCTAGTCATTCCTGGTCCCTATTTTTTTAACTTGCATTTTTTACATGGTTTTGACCTGCTAGGTTGGCAGAATCTGGACAAGTTATGGGAGCTCACTAGGGATTCGAACTGCTGAACTGCCGACAAGCTCAGCACCTTAGCCACTGAGCCACTTCATCTCTTTAATATATTAAACTTTAATGTGTGTAAAATAACGGAAACGGGAAAGGGTAGAACAAACTAGAATGGAAAATTCAGTGCGAAACTTGATTTGACCATCATGCTGTTGATTTCGTTGAAAAAAATTATATATGGAGAAAGATATACAAATTCCAGTTTCACCATTCTACTAATAATCACAATCTTTGTACATAGTGGAAGGCAGATGCTGGTTGTAACAACTGGT
>JANHFP010004121.1:84241-94289 GCA_032468135.1 Calamaria suluensis | reverse complement strand
TGCTTTCGAAACTGCTAGGTTGGCAGAAGCTGGGACAAGAAACGGGAGCTCACCCCATTACACGGCACTAGGGATTCAAACCGCTGAACTGCCTACCTTCCGATCAACAAGCTCATCTGTCTAACCTGCTAAGCCACCGTGTCCCTATTACTGGTATTGAGCAGTGTTAAATAAATGAAAAAGGCTCCCTATATATATAGATGTATGAAGCTATTACAAAGATATTGGAAGATTATTTGAGGCAGGTGTGTCAAACTCAAGGCCGTGGGTGCTTAGGTCTGGCCTGTAGGGCCACCCTGGAAACAGCGAAGGACCAGCCCGCAGTGCCTCTGCCAGGGAAAGCAGAGGGTTGCAGGAGGCTGTTACAGCTGAAAATGGACTTTGGAAGTCCGTTTTCGCTGGAAGAGTACTCAGGCCACTACAGGAACCCCCAACACAAGTGATGTTGAGCTGGGCATGCCCACCCCACCCATCCCAGCCCCCCCGAGGTCAAACACAATCCTGATGCGGCCCCCAATGAAATTGTGTTTGACCCTCCTGATTTAAGGCATATACAGTAAAGGGCCCTTAGATGTGGTCTGAGGGCATACAATGCAGCCAACTTGCTGAACTAAGAATCTTGGATTGAGTTAGTGCCTGGGTAGAAGAGACTTTGGGAATCATTTCAAAGTTGCTGTGAGTTCCATGATGAAAGAAAAGATGACACTCACAAACACTGTCAATCAAGGATGACGTACAGCTAAGGCACAAGCATTGTGCCACTGCATTTTTTTTTCCAAAAGCAAATCAAATGCCCCTGACAGAGCCTCTACAATATAGTCTTATTAAAATTAACTATATAATAATTATTTCTATAATTTCCATAAAACATCCTGAGATAGCGCAGCCCACCTGTAAAACTATATGCACCTAATCACATCTGTACCTCCCTCATTTCCCAGTCCTTTCTTTAAAAATCTGAACATAGAGTAGGTCACAGAAGTGAGTACACCCCCTCACATTTTGTAAATATTTCAGTCTATCTTTTCATGTGACAACACTGAAGAAATGACACTCGGCTACAATGTACAGTAGTGAGTACACAGCTTGTGTAACAGTGTAAATGTGCTGTCCCCTCAAAATAACACAATACACAGCCATTAATGTCTAAACTGCTGGCAACAAAAGCGAGTTCAGATGGTGCCAAGTGTGTGTGATGGCAACCAGGTGAGCAGTACAAGGACGAGTGTGTCGTGCCTACAGTCAAGCATGGTGGTGGGAATGTCATGGTCTGGGGCTGCACGAGTGCTGCCGGCACTGGGGAGCTCCAGTTCACTGAGGGAACCATGAATGCCAAACATGTACTGTGACATACTGAAGCAGTCTCCTTTGCAGACTGGGCCGCAGGGAAGTATTCCAATATGATAATGACACCAAGCACACCTCCAAAGCGACCTCTGCCTTGCCAAAGAAGCTGAGGGTAAAGGTGATGGACTGGCCAAGCATGTCTCCAGACCTAAACCCTATTAAGCATCTGTGGGGCATCCTGAAACAGAAGGCGGAGGTGCGCAAGGTCTCTAACATCCAGCAGCTCCGTGATGTCATCATGAAGGAGTGGAAGAGGACTCCAGTGGCAACCTGTGAAGCTCTGGTGAACTCTATGCCCAGGAGGGTTAAGGCAATCCTGGATAATAATGGTGGCCACACAAAATATTGACACTTATGGGCCCCATTTGGACATTATCACTTTAGGGGTGGACTCACTTTACTTGCCAGCAGCTTAGACATTAATGGTTGTGTGTTGTGCTATTTTGAGGGGACAGCATATTTACACTGTTATACAAACTGTATACACACTACTTTACATTGTAGCCAAGTGTCATTTCTTCAGTGCTGTCACATGAAAAGATATACTTAAATATTTACAAAATGTGAGGGCGTTAACTCACTTCTGTGACCTACTGTACATATAATTATGACACCCACAACAGATATAGACAGTAGATTGGGCAGATATGAGGAAAGCCAACGAAGCTGCAGTTGAGAAATCAGAAAGAAGGAAGTTGAGAAGGTTGGAACACAGAAAGAAGAAGTGAAGAATACATGGGCAAATTTCTAGTAAAATTCATGAGAAGAGAAAGATATCATTGGGATGGTGAAATGCAAAAAGGCCCAAAAACAAGAACCCACCAAAGTTAAAGGTAGAAGATAAAAAAACAAAAACAGAAAGCAGCATGTTAAGTGTTTTTAAAGAAATGTGAAATGTAAAGAAATGTAAAGAGAGGAAATGTGGAAGTTCTGAGCTGCAATGAAGAGACACTTTTTCCCCGCTTGCTCTAAATATATTTTTGAAAGTTACCATGGGCATGTAGACATTATGAGGGTTGCCTGGGTTGTAATATGCACTTGCAGCAGCTTCTGCAGCCTTAGCTTCAGCTGTAAAAACAACAACAACACCTATTAGTGATTATTGTTTAATTATTCAATTTATATAGCTGCCGATCTCATACACATGACTCTAGGTGGCTTGCAATAAAAATATATATGAAAGAGATACAGTAAAACAAATAAAAACACACAGCACCCGAGCATCCCACAATTGTGTAAACGCCATTTATGGATGAGTTGCATAGATTCAAATAAGGAGGGGGGAAAAAAACAGAGCACTTAAGTTTAGAAATAAGAGCTGGGTATACATACTGTTCCCAGCTGCTGAATAAAATGATTTGTTTTCTTTTGGCTTAATATGGTGGATGAATTTATATATTATGGCTTGTAAAACCATGGTTTATGCTTAGCATGTGTACGAATCTAGGCTGTTGTGGTTTATTCAAGAAAATACATAATATGGGTGTACATATGACAGAATATGACCATGATTTGAACATTCAGATACAACACTCATTTCCAGCTTAATAGTTATCAAAAAGCTTTTTTGATAACTATTAAGCTGGAAATGAGTGTTGAACCTGAATGTTCAAATCACGGTCATATTCTGTGCTAGTTCAAATCAAACCAATCCCGCTGTCATTTAATACAATGTATAATCCCTGTTGCAATTCTCTTGCCATTTTTGCCCAAAGCTGCTGTATGTTTTTTTTCCTAGAGGAATGCAATCAGCTACTCAAATTCTTTGAAGTCCTCTAAAGTTACTCAAAGGACAAGGCTAAAACAAGGCAGCAGTTGGTGTCATTCCATTCTTGCTGCAAAGATGGAATACTGCTTTAGCAACCCAGCATCTCTTGTATTATAAAGCACTGAACTTGCTTCTCATATTTCCCTAAATGCAGTATAAGGTAAGGACAGAAACCCTACTGTCCTTTAATCATATAATAATAGGGTTATTCCATTTAGCTAAAAAGGGCTTGTTTCCACCTACTTCCAATTGCAAACAGAGCACCATTCTGTATTTTGTGATATAAACCTGCTCAGTATTCAACGCAGACCTACTGCAGGGAAAATGTTTCAAGAACTGTGACCCTTACCCTAAGAGTCAAACTAGAAGTTTCTAAAAGCCACAGCCAGGGTTAAAAGGCTGAAGTCTTTCCCGATTCCCTTCTTCCCCAGGCAGATGTCTAGTTTTTGTACACAGGAGGAGGATTATAGCCTCTGACACACTGCCACTCTTCAACAATAACAGCCTGTTGCCACACACTGAGTCCAACACCAAATGCACCATTGCAGTTGCCTCTAGAAATTTCTCTCTCTAGTTCTTTGCTAATAATACATATTATACAGTGAAAGTTTCCTCTTTGTTTTGTAATATTGGTTAAAAACTCCTAGTCTGTGCTGTTGGACAAAATTATAGTCAAATGAATAAGGAAGAGTTTATGAGAAAATGGAACCAATTCAAGCATGCAATGTAATTTATATAATAAACTGTGAGGCCTGGCTTTTGGCACAGTTTGTATCCATCTGCACATAGGAATATATATGTCCTGCATGCTTTTTTTCTTCTTGCATATTTTTTTCTTAATTCTTTCTTGATAACTGTGTGGTTTATTATTTTTATTTTGTATTCAGTTAATTGAAAACATACTATATTAAAAAGCCATGTAAATAAAACTTGTGCTGTTATTCCTTTTAGGAATTAGCCACCTGCCAATTTTTACTGAAAACTCAGCCCTTCCTAGGTTTATACATGGTGAAATTTGCTGGATGCTTTGCCTTTTTGTTGGTGATACACAGGGTGAACAAAATCCCTTTTTCCTTTCTCTATTTCCGAAGCTTGACAATAACAAGAGGCAATTGCTTTGCAAATAGATTTAGTTTGAGGTCCTACAAAGGAGATTAACAGAGCTTCAATTGGAGCATTTTTAGAAATCAGTCAAGTGTTGGACCGGGAACAATCCTATTGATGGTTAACAGAACATTAACAATGTAGTGTAGTAGACTATGAAAACCTGAATGACAAGCTGTTGTAAAAATGGATATATAACCTTTCCCCTACCCATTTCCTTTTTCCCTGCCCCATGAAAAACGAATAAAATTTGTTTGAAATTTTTTTTTAGCCATCCATGTTAAAATGACGTCTCTACAGAATGGCTTTCCAAAATATGCCTTCTTTTAAATGGGCTTTATCAAGAAAACAAATGCTAATTTGTTATGCTTAGGGAATAGGGAATAGTGTTTTAAATTTTTATAATAATTTTAAAACCAAAATTTTTTATAACTTTTTAGAGCCAAATTGTCATAATTAATACTATTTTAAATGATGAAATCTTTACATGTTTTTAAATGGATTTTTGGCTGTACACCGCCCAGAGTCCGTGAGGAGTTGGGCGGTATAAAATTATAAATAATAATAAATAAATAATAATATGGTTTTGCTAAGCCTAGAACAGCCTTTCCCAATCTGGTGCCTTGACAGTGTATCGGCTGGGAATACCAAGAGTTAGTATACCAACGTACTGGCCAGGCACAAGTTAGAAAGGCTGCATATGTGAACCCTGATTCAAAGGCTTTGTTGCCAATCTATCATTTTTCAGGGAAATTTCCTATCTTGGCCTGTGTGCCTGTGGATCTTACCTGCTGGAGTGGTGGGAAAAGCTGGGCCAGCAGCAGGTGGCTCCATAGGCCCAGGATAGGGAGGAGGTGGAAGCTGCATGTATCCCATAGCGCCATCCACTGGTGGGCCAGGATACAATTCTAGGACAACGGAAAAAGACAAGGGTAAAGCACTGCAGAAACAATTAGCCGAGACAAACCATAGTTTCACTGAAATGCCTACCTTCAAAGTGAGCTTTTTAGGTACACTGAAGGTACAATTTATTAAAACAATAACAACAATTCAGAAACTGACATATTATATCATAGTATGGCTCATGCTGCAATCAGAGCTATTTCAGATATCTTTCTGACCATTCTAACTGCTTCCAGCTTCTTCCAGATTGGCTCCTTTGTGATTACAGGGCATCCAAACACTTTCATCCGCCTATGAAAGGTATGGAGAAGTACTGGGACAAGGATGAACTTTGTAAGAACTAAGCGCAAGTGCTCTTACTAAAAACAAACCTTGATTACACTCAACAAGGGAGTTGTCCGTTTGGGCGACAATTGAAAACAGGGAAAAATCAGGATGAAGGGGTGAGCCTTACTTGGTTTTCCTAACCATATTTCTAACTGAAACATTAGTTAAAAGTTGCCTTTTTTAAAATAAAGTTTCAAACCTCACCAGATGGTGGTGGTAGATAAGGGTATCCTGAAGGAGGAGGAGGAGGATACACCCCATTGGTAGCAAGTGGTGGGAAGGTATAGCCCCCATTTGGCATGTAGGAGTAACCATAGGCTCCATTCGGAACTTCTCCTCTTGAAGCTGGGAAGCAAAGATGAATAAGTTAATTCAACCAAACTGACAGGAAGTGTTCCAGGAACACAACAGCCAGAACCCACTTTCACAAGACACACATGGAACTCAATGACATCACAATACCAATTAAATCAACAACTAGCAGTATCAGTAATTACAGGTCTTGAGTCTCCTACACAGATGGTCTCTGACTTACAACCATTCATTGAGAGGTCATCTGAAGGTACACTGGCACTGACACAAGTGACCTACAACCAGTCCTCACACTTATGACTACCAGAGCATCCTGTGAGTGCTTGGCAACTGGCACGTGTTTATGGACAGCTGCAGCCTCCTGAGGTGATGTGATCGCCATTTGCAACCTTCCCAGCTGGCTTCTGACAAGTGATGTCAATGGGGAGACAACTGGACTCCCTTAATGATTTGCATGGCTCGCTTAACAATGACAGTGCTTTGCGTAACAATTGTGGCAAGGGAGGTTGTGCAATCTAAAAACAATTTAGATTGTTTAGCAATCTAAATTAGGGTCCCAATTGTAGTTATCATTCGAAGGCTACCTGGAATTATGCTATATTCTTTAGTTCTATCACTTCCTTTTCACAACAGAATTTGTGACGCCTGGCGTGGTAGCAAAAAATGAAGCCCACAGCATTGCAACACAGTTCTGGCTTTCTGTTTAAAGGCTCCAATGCACCGGGGGGGGGACGGACTTGCCGTGTCATGTTGTTGTCATGTGACCCTTCACAACGTTTGTCCCCTCCGTGGAGCTGGGGTGGGCATGGCCTGCATGGGATGCATCTGGCCTGTGGGCCACCAATTTGACACCCCTGCTCTAAATGTATCAGATAAAAACAGAATAGAAATGCAGAAACACAAGAGCAAGCAGACCCACCTAAGTCCAGCATTAAACTTGTTATCGGAAAAAAACAGGAGAAATCTAACTTTTCTCTGTCCCATGAAAGTCGGTTTGGTACTACAAAGAGTTCAGAGGTAGCAGGAGGGGGCTAGGGGAAAGGATGTGGTTGATTGGAAAGGTGAGTGAGAAGAAAGGCGGTAATTCTGCCCTTAGCACAAAGGAGATCTGAAAATGCAACTGATAATCCATCGGTTTATGGAATAACAGACATGGGGGATCCTTGACTTATGACCACAACGGAGCCCAGAATTTTGGTCATAAGTTGTTGCAGTTGTTAAGTGGGTCATCAAGTGAGCTGACTTGATTTTACAACTGTTTTTATGATGGTCATTATAAAACCATTATATCATTACAGTTGTTGAGCATACTATGTGTTCATTAAATGAATCCAATGGCCATTTTTTGATGGAAAATGGGGACGATGACATTGCAAGGATGCTGCAATCAATCATAAATATGAGCCAGTTTCCAAGCACGTGAAATGCAACTACGTGATGGAAGTGGAAGGGAGGGTGGGGGGAACACCACAGTCATAATTTGATGGATAAGTGGCTTTTCTGAAGTCCATTATAACTTCAAATAGTCATTAAGTGAGAATTACCTGTATTAAGTGAGGACCACCTGCATCGACCGCACTCATAAGACTTCTATGGTAAGTGCTAAGTCAAGAATGAATGCCTCTACTGGGGGTCTTGTGATAAAAAGGATAATCGAGATAGGAATACCAAAATAGGCACTTATTTTATAATTAGCTTTATTTTAATTCCCTCCCTCAATTTATTTTAAATAACCCAGGCATGTATCCTAATCTGAAACACATTTTCAACTCTTCACCAAGACACACTCAGATTTTCTCTTTGATAAATACCTTGAGATGCTACTTGTAACATTCGCTGTCCAAACTCAATGGCACCACCAGCTGAGAATGTCATTTTGAATGTTGCAGATCCTTCCCAACCACCTAGTAAAATAAGACATGTGGAAAAAGTAAAATGAGCTTGTCTATTACCAGGTTATTTTATAAAGGCTCCTGAGATTCTTATAAGGCTCCTCCTCTATCATCCTTCCATTCAGTTTCAGCCTAAGTCTTTTAGAGTCATATATAAAAACAACTTTAGAAAACGAGGGTCACATTCTCTTTTTGCGCCTTATTTTACTTATTTACAGAGTTGAGATGACAGTGACTAACCCAAAATCAGCCAGCCAGCTTTCATGCCTAAAGTGGGATTAGAACAGATAATTTCCTGCTTTCTAGGCCATGCATTTAACCACTGCACCAACATGCTCTCTACTTGTTCCTACTTTTAAGAGCAGATACACACTTTCAAACTGTGGAGCCAAAAATGATAATTATAATTTTTTATTTAGATAATAAAATCAGAGCGCTAACTAGTTCTGATCATTTGTGAATATAATTGTTCCTACCTCTACAAAACAAATATAAAAAACTGGTTACTATTTAATGGCAGGGAAAATTGGCTGAAATATTTTTTCTACAATGGTTGAGCAAAGTACGAAAGTGTAATTGAGTACTGTATTTATAATGTGGAGTGATGATAATGTTGCAGGGAAATGGATTTTAAACAACAACAACAACAAAAGATCTGTACTTTCAAGAGCCATCAAAGGACAGGAAAGAAAACAACAATAATTTGCAAACAATAATATTAGACAGATTAAATTTGTTCAGAGCAAGCCAGGACAAATTTGATTTGTTAAAACATCTTCATAACTATTCTTCAGATAGCCATAAATCAATCTAGAATGGCAACCACATGAAGTGAAATTAAATAAGAAATGGGGAGTTTATCTGGGCTAAAAATTAGATGGATTATAGGAACAATTTAGAGCTGCATGACTGGAAGACCACCAAACATTGTGGCTGTAGTCCTTTAAATTTGGGAGTTTCCATAAAAGTAAGGTGTGTGTGTTTTAGCCCATGATCTTTAGGCATCATCCATCATATAAGAATCATGTCAAAGTACAATGTTTCTGAATTACTTAGTTGACTTCAACCCCTATGTACGGAAAGCAATGCGATACCCATGGAGATTTTTTATTTTTATTTATTTATTATTAAATTTGTATTCCGCCCCTCTCCGTAGACTCGGGGCGGTTTACAGCCTGATTAAAACAGAAAAATAATACAATAACAATACATTATTAAATTTAAAATCTAAAATCATATATGTACATATATCCTTGGCATCTGATAGGCTTCCAATCATCTGATATGCATTTCAGTAAAAAGAAACTAAATGGGAAGTGAAGATATTGAAAAACAAAACTTCATCCTCTGTTGTTATCTTTATTTAATAACAAATGTCTTTGTATTTCATATATAAAGTGGTAGTAATTAAGGCCATGTGCTGGATTTGGAAGTCTGGCTATCTGCCCATAAAAAAGTACAAGTGTGTTTGGGTGATAAGAAATATCCTGAGGGGTCAAGATATAATGAGTTATTTTACCTTCTGGTAAATAGGTGTATGTGAGTAGACCAAAGGTCTTCAAACTCTTCAAAGCTATGCCAGCTTTGCTGGCTGGAGAATTCTGGAAGTTGAAGGTCACAAGTCTTAAAACTGCCACGTTTGAAGACCTCTGACATAGAGTCAGTTTTCAGTAGCCGTATCTCCTCTAATGTAGTCATTTTCTAATAGTATGCTTTCAAAACTGCTCATCAGCCCAATTAAACCATTGCCCATACACCACCCTAAAAGTAAAATACTGAAAAGATATGATCAGTACGACCAGACACTTTAAAAGATCCCTTATCTCCCAACAAGATTGCAGATTGGATATTTGAAGCAGAGTGATACCGAGTGTGACTCAGAAGTAAGGCTCTTGGCTCTTTTAATACAATATAAAATGGCATAAATGGACATTGTCATATTCCATTCTTCTGCTAAGACAAACGTCGTGAGATACAGCAGGGGGGAAAAAGTGCTCAAGAGCTTTCAAGTCAATTAGAGATGAAACTTCCAATCAAAGAGAAATGTACAGCCATCAAAAAGCAACCAAGATAAGAATCCTGCTATAGATTAATGACCTCTCTAGGATCTCAGAATGCTGCATGTCATGCCATTTAACCTAAGCACATGAAGTACAGAATCTGATTTAGCTTTACTACAAGAAATAAAAAAGATGAGATCTGTTTTTATGAAATCTTGCTTTACCATGCTTAATGGAAATAGGCAAGGAAGGAAGTCAATGTTTTCATCAGTTTTGAAACTCTTTTTAAAAGTTTCCATATTATGTATTATGACTTTTTTTCCTAATACTTCTTAGTTGAGCTCTATAGTTTGCGAAGAAGTATGTATGGGGGTGGGGGGACATTTCATGCAAGG
>JANHFP010004121.1:42795-62427 GCA_032468135.1 Calamaria suluensis | reverse complement strand
GCTTTGCTGCCTGAGGAACTCTGAGATTTGAAGTCCACAAGTCTGAAAGTTGCCAAGTTTAGACACCCCGGTATAGATTGTTACGAATTACTTGGACGAAAGCATCACATTTCTCCCTACAGGGCCTTTAAACCAGGCTAAATTTCCTCCTCTTTTATTGCTTAGTATTTGTTCTATTCTGATTGGAATTGAAAGGAACAAGTGCTCCATTCAGAACCCTCCTCCTACTCCATGACACCATGTGCTAGGCTGAGATAAAAAGCAGGCCCGAAAGAGCGATTGTTGCATTATCAAGAAAGAACCAGGGCAGAATGAATCAACACCCTTATTAAAAAACAAGGAAATTAGATTGGTAGGAAGAGAGCTTATCTGCTGATGCCATAACAACCCACTGATCTCTTAAAACAAAGCCAGGGGAGGAAAAGAATAAGATTAAATGTTAAAGCACTCCAGGCTGCCCTTTTTCTTAAACAGATTTCTGAAAACACAACTGAGCAATGTGCTCCTTAGTGATATGTGCTAACTATAGTGTACAGAAAATATTTTGCTGCTATGATTAAAGTAGTACAGGGGTGGGAAAGATCATGTTTGCTTGATACTGGTCTTGCATGAAGATAAGACTCCCGGGGGAGCAAATTCAATTATGTGTTTCTTGGAAACAACAGGGACACATTTTGCCACTGGATTTTCTGTTCAGTCCTGGGATTTCCTGGTGATTTCCCATCCAAATCCTAAATCTGTTCCTTCTTTAATTTTCAACATCAGCTAGGATTAGCTGGATGCTGCCACCTGTTGTGGGTTGAAGAATTCTGAAGAATCACTTTTAGGTTGTTATATTCACTCATAAACTACCAAATGATATTTATCTTTAAACTAAGACAACTTATTTAAGCCTTTCCAAGTGCAGTCATCTTTGATTTTGAGCCAAAAGCCATCTATTTTTTACCAAACAGGAAGACCTTTGCTTCCTCTGTTCCACCAGGAGTGATAACATTTTATTCCCGCCAGAAAACAATTAATAGATATGTTCCTTTTCATTCAACAGCTCCAAGCTGCTTTGGTTTCAGAGCTGGAGGCAATTTATGGCTCGCTGGCTTAGAAAAAAGAATTGGTGTCTAGGATACAAAGAACTGCTTTATTTCAACTACGAAAATGGTCCACCTATTCCAGTAATGCCTACTGTGATTAAAAATGGATTTTCATAGCCTCGTGGCAAAGTCTTTCCATGCATTGCAAGTTGCAACTCATGTTTCTATAATTAGAGCGGCTGGATAAAGAGCCCAAGAACTTCTACATGTCAAAGATATACAACACCACTGCTTGCCCATGGTAGGCCTCAGTGATTGCCTGGAATAATCCAGCCTCTCTTGGAGGATTTATCTGATGCAGAAAACATAAGGAGGCAATTTATCCGAGAAATATGAGAATTAGAAACAAGGAAAAATCTGTTTTCTTCTGAGAGGCACTGCAAGAGATTATACAGTGTTTGAGAGTTAACTAAGTATAAATTCTGAATTACTGTTCCTCCTTGTTCAGTTACAACCAACTCTCTAGTTTCTAGGTACCACTGAGTGAATGTTTGTCTCAGTAGTAGCCAATCTGTGTATAGCAGAAGTACTAACCACATGACCCCTGGATTCTCTCCCTTTCCCTGCCTTCTTGCAAGTTTCTGCTATCTGAAGTAAAAATTAAGTATAAAATCCAGAGTTTAAAATACTCAACATCTCCAAACAGCTAGAAAAAACTCTTGGCCCTGGAAAATCCTACTTATCATAGTAGTAGTTATCATAGCTGTGTAATTTATGTCAGGGCATTGCCCGCTGGGATCCTTTTTCACCAATACTATGATAACCACAGGCATTTGCTATAGCCTTCAGCAGTCTCTTCAATTATAGTATAAGCTGCTTATTATAAAAAAAAGGGCAGGTGATCAATCTTCCAAGTATCACACCCTTCCCACTATGTCCTTATATTCTTAGAGCACAATTCCCAACATGCTGGGTAGTCTGCCTGATGAGCAAATTCATCTGGGCATCCAATAAAGTAGAAGGCAGTGATATCCGTTAAGAGTGCTGAAACAAATTTTCTTCTCTCTAGATTAATCTAGATATAATGATTGCCTACTTCCACTATAACAGTTATAGTAGTTTCCATCTCTGTGCAGGAATACTTTCACCTTCCAAGGGTGCTGGATCAGAACTCCAAAGTGACTGGAAAGAAGGCAGAGCAAAGAGAAAGAATTCGGGGATAATGTGCTGGCTTCGTACTTCTGCTATAGACTGCTTGGCTAACCCAGATTCTGTGGGTTCTTCAAAACACATATACTAGTCTACATGCGCTTCTTGGTGAAAGATTTTATCACAATACTAAGGCACTTTAGATGGTTCATTACAGCTTATGAATATTTGTAGGCAATGCTCCTTTCCAGTTTTTAAAAACCACTCCACTTCCCAAACAATTATAATTATGCTGTATAAAGAAAGTGTAAGTATGAAAAGAACCTTGAGTGTTACCCTCTCAGCATGCCTTCTAAATGCATCTGAGTTTACCCAGAATCTAGAGATTATATTAATATTCAATAGCCAAATACCATTTTTTTAAAAAAACATGGCCTCTTTCCACCAAAATAAGGTTGGGAAGTATGGAGAGAGGACATTGGGAGCCCAACTACTCCTATTTCTATTCTTAACCCCTACGAATACACCAACATGGCCAAAATTACACTGCTGAAAACCAGCTGTTTGGAGCCAATTGTCTACAGCCATTCTCATCCTTGAAAACCACCACAGGCCAATGACAACTAAAAATGATTGCTTCGTCTCTTCCTGTGATCTCCCCTTCTTTCCCGTCTTTCACAACCAAACTGGTGAAGGAGAACAAGTTCTGTCCTGAATTTTGGGAAAGCTGCTCACTCCTGAACAAAGTAGACAAGATTTTTTGATGAGATGGAAACTTGTCAGTGTTTATAATATAACCCTTTGAAACTATATTAATTGGTTTTATACCCCGCCTTTTGTACGGAAGGCCAATGTAATGTACATAATGTACTGTACACTAGTGGAAGCATCCTTCTCCTCCCTTAGGATGTAGGTTGGGCTGAGAGCATGACTCACCCCAAATCACCCAGTTTCTGTGGCCGAGGATGAACTGGGTCTCCCCATTCCTAATCCAACACTTAACCGCTACATCATACTGGTACCTGAATGTGGCGACTCACCAAAAGTTAATGATTCCCTGTTAATGCATCAATTTATTATAATGATTTGTGAAAGTACTCCCTGAAAACTTTTCCAAGTTTAGCAATCCTTCCAAAGAAGTCAAGCACGCCCACAGAATGTTTGGAAATGGGATCTCCCGAACAACACTTTAGAATTGACTTAAACTAAAGCTGACAGGGGTTTAGTCAGAGCCATCTGGGAAGGGGAGTGTCTGAAAAAAATAACGCAAGTAGTGCAATCTGAAAGACAAACGGAGCAAGGACTGGAACCTGGGAGAAAAGCCAACGGAAATAAAGGAGCTGGATTGAGACACTGTGGGAAAGGGCTACAAGGGAAGGAATGAACTCCTGCTGCCATCCGGCTGAAGTAAATCTTTCAGACTAGGCTAGGCCCAATTAGCATCAGATGGAATTAATCACAGACTATACAGTTTCCCTGCTCCTTGTTTTCTTCGCTTTCTTTCCAAATCCGAACAAAATAGATTACTTTTATATGTATGGTTTGGCAAGTCAGGCACCAATCACCACAAGTTCAAGTAAATGTTTGTCTTTCTCCCAAGGCTTTTCTGATTATTTGAAACACTAATTTCTGGATTCTCTTGATCCTCAAATATTCTTTCTAGAAAAGACTGCTGAAAGCTAAGCATTCAACTTCTCTTTTTTCCTTCCAAACAACTTCCTTGAGTCAAATCACCTCCATCTGCTTTTCTTGACTGGTCTTCACTAAATCCACCCCAAAACCAGGATGTATCCTCAGAAGGGCTCCCGGGACTGATGTTTATATGGGGCTCTATCATTTTATGGCTAGTTCTCAATGGATGGCAAGCAAACCTGATTTTGGATGACTTAACTTTCATGTCCCAGACTATCATCTAAATTTGCATCTAGTGACTTATTCTTGAAAATAACCAAAAAACACAAATTATTGCTGAAGACGATATCAAGAGGATATTAAAAACTGCAGCTCTGATACTAGTGCTGACAGTTCTTTTCCCTGATGAACTGTTACCTCCTGAAAATTCCTTCCTTTTCAAACTGTTCCTATCCATATATTGCTTCATCCTGTTAATTGTATTCCAAACTTTTTAGACAATACTCTTAACACTTTCTAGATTTTAAAGTTTCCCCCCACCACACTCTCTCTAGAAGCCAATTTTAAACCTTCATCACCCAGCAAGTTCTTCCTGCATTAGAATATTCTTTCTATTTTGAATATGTTGTGTTTGCCCAAAATTAAGACCCTGTCTTATATTTTTTGAACCCTGAAATAAGCACTCAAAAGCCCGATAAGGCTTATTATCAGGGGACGTCTTATTTTGGGGAAAACAGTAATATTTACACACTTTCTAATAAAACAGACATATAATTCAAGATTAGCCCATGTGAAATAGATACTATTTCCCTAGTTCAGTGCCAATGTCCAGTAGCATGCCTTTTCTTGAAACAAAAATCAGCATGATAATCTCTGTAGAGTTGTTTGTACATCTGGGAGAATTAGCAGCATAATCAAAAAATTCTGCAACTATTGTGACTGACACCTGTTGGGTAGTTCCCATGTGTAATATTTCTTTAAAGTCAGTTTTGGAATTTGTATTGATATTTGTTTAAGGCATACAAATGGATGCACATCTTTACAAATCCATTCACAGCTCAATCTTAGAATCTTGTCTATTCAAATTCCTACCTATTTATTCCTTACAAGTTAGTAAACTCAGCACTATTTTAAAGGGAAAATAAGAGTGCAAAATTTCACTTCAGAGGAAAATTGACAACACCCAATCCCCCCTCCCCAATTTGTTCCAGTCATTGTGATTTTTTTATTTACTTGTCTGGCTGCAATTCAGAACTCAGAGGTTTTCCCCTCCCAAGCACGGATTTCCCATCCATCATTAACTACCTTGCACAGGGCCAAACCCAAGACGTGGTAGCTGGAAATATTTCCATATAAGTTAGTGTGTAGTTGTTTTTGCCCTAAACAAAAATGATTCCTGCAACTGAATAATTTGACAAAAATCCCCAAAGGCTGAAGTCTACAACATGTGATTACAGGTATCTAAGTTCTCCCTGGGTGCTTGCTATGTATCTTTTAAAAAATCATTTTAATTTAGAAATGGGAAACCCACAGGCTGCAAAGCAAAAGTCTCTAGCAGCGTACTGATCACCAATAACATTTTCAGGCCCTTCAAAGGTACCACAAACTTTCAAAGCCACGTAGGGTTGAAAGGGACCTGGAGATCCTTGAGTCCAAATTCGTGCTGGAAGCAGGAATCCTCAGACCATCCCAATCAAAAAGATGTCCAGCCTTGCCTGAAAACCTCCAGTGTTGGATTCCCATCCCATGACTTAAGGAAGCATACTTTTCCATTGATTAATCACTCTTCAAGTTGGGAAATTCCTCATTTTGAGCTTGGATCTTTATTTGTAAACAATAGTTTGTTTCTGCCCTATCCTTTTGCTCTATGGAGAACATAGGTACCCCCTCTTCCCTGTGACAGCCTTCTTCCCCCACCCCACCCCGTTGGAAGACTTGTGATTTCTTCCATTGGCCTTCTCTGTTTTAGGCTACACATCCCTTCTTTTCTTAGATAATAGAATACTGCAGTGCAATGCCCAGAGTTTAGGGTTTGGTTTTATTTGGAAATATGCCAAAGAACAAATATAAAGGTAAATATAAAGGTAAGCAAGAATAATTTGCAGTATAGAGTAACTATTCATGACCCTAATAGGAAAAAATATGATATTTTCTTATTTACATCTACTTATATGGCTGCCGACTGTGCAAATGCAGCTAACAAATGCAAAACACCAATACAAAATAATAAAAAGAGCATTCCAATTCAAATGGAAAATGGCAACCAAGGAAGCCTAATCGACATATTATGGGCTCAACTAACACCCCGACCCCTAAGCCAACAAAATGACTTTCCAAAAGGTCATGCAGGGTCAGAGGTTTGTACCTCTATGCCTTAATCTTGCTCCATAATACTTATTTCACCTATCCTTGGGCACTATTTGTTCAGCATGCAAGCCTACAGAGCTGCTTTACACAAAGATCAATCTCTTAGCTCCCTAAGGCTCCTGATAGTTAATCTTTCCCAACTAGGCTAATCAACTTTCCTTTTACAGACAATGCCAGGATTGACACCTGCTGCCTTCTTTTTAGTTCATAACTTATCTTAAAGTGTAACCCCCTTTATTTTACTTTTAAGTTATTAAAAATATACTACAAACCCTGCCCATGACTGCAAACCCTGCCCATGAAAAGAATAGCAATAAGCAAAACAGAGAAGTGAAAAAATAGAAACTGAATGACTCATATTCAATTAAATTATAAACAATTTAGAAGTCACCTGAATATCAAGTATTACCCAATATACTGCAGAAAAGCAAGAAGTTGGTGACAGGAGTGGGGAGGGCGGTGTGGGACCCAATGAGGTGGGGAAGCAGGTCCAAGGCTTGCAGGGAGCTGCAGGAGGAAAGATAGGTGAAGGGGTATTGCAACATTCCTGTAGTTGGCCATAAGTGCGAATCCACCCAAATTTTGTTCAAGTGACCATAGGAATTCTGCAATGATTGCAATTTCAAAACCAGATTATAGCTTGCCTTTCAGGATTTGCTGTAATTTAACTTCAAATGGTCGTTAAGTAACTGGTCACAAGTGGAAGATTATGAATATTTTCAATTAGAAAAATTAAAAAACCAAAAATATCTGTTCCGTAGTTTTAGAGTACTGTAAACTTCCTTCATTTTGGCAAATGTTCCTTGCACCCCTTTCAACATGAAAAATCTGTAATTCTCCAAGACTTTTGCTTCCCCTAAACCTCTTGCTTCTCTTAATATAATGACTATCAACAATCATGTCATAGTCACACCAAGAATTCCTTTGCAATGAAACATTACAGGACAGAATTAGGGTTCTCATGATGCTCTTTCATTCCCAATTACAGTTGTCTCAAACCAGCAACAGATATGTCCTATGTCCCATATTATTTATGAGCCTCAAAAATATAAAATGTTCTCTGATTTTTCCCTTTCTCTTTTATTCTGTTGTGGTTCCTCTACCTTGATAAAGCAGTCAATTTTGTAATCCTGATTTCCCTAATTTGGGACTCCTGCAAGCAAGTGGGAATTGCTACTCCCAGAATTTTCATTCCTGTTGGTTTGGACCCAGCATGCTTGGAAATCAGCAGGTTGGAGAGAATCTAACTTAATTAATCAGCTTAATCAACTGCCTACAATAAGTAGGAATCTTCACCCATTAGTTTCAGTATCTAAATCCAACTCTACCCTATTAGATAAAAGACTGTCTGGTCAGCCTTATACATCAGGGCTAACTGGACTATTTTGGTTCCAAGACTGAGTCTTCCTGTTCTTTAGCCAAAAGAAACTCTCCCAAACAGCCAGGAATCTATCCCTCTTTTTCCAGGAACTTAACTACAAACATCAACGAATCATCTCTCCTAGAGTAACTTCTTCAAAATTCCTAAATTTTAGGTAATCCCTGAACATTAATCCGTAAACGTTTATTCTCTTAAAATTTAAGCACATGAAATGTGCTTCCAATCACTGTCAAACTAGCTTTCATGTTTCATTCCTCTTTGGATGAACGAGCCCACACCCTTAACATGGAAATAGGCTTGTTAGATGGACTTTTGCAGTTGGATTTTGCAGTCCTTTTCCAATGCATTCCCCAACCTCTGCTTTCCAATCTGTATTTTTCCCCCAACCACTCCTAACAACGCTCCTAAATCCTAACACGTCCAGCAAAACTTTTCAACGACGGACCAGCCAGCGTGTTTCTGCTCCGCCAGCCGGACCAGGTTGCGCCCTTCGTCGCTCCTCTGGAATCAGGGCGGACAAAGGAGCCCCTTTGTACCTCCGACTACAGCCCTACCCACCTCCATGTGTTCCCGCTCCACCTCCACGGCCACCACCTCGTGGCTCCGGTGTTCTTGGGTCAGGCAGAGCTGGCAGATGCAGCTGCGGTCGGTCCGGCAAAAGCTCTCCAAGGGCTTGAGGTGCAATTTGCAGAGGCTCTCCTCGATGTGCCGCAAGGGCGGGACCAGCCGGTGGTTTTGGAAAGCCGGGCTTTTCAGATGAGGCTGTAAGTGGGGATCGCAGAAGGACGCCAAGCACACCAAGCACGACTTAGCCGCTTCGGCCCTCTCCCCGCCGGTGCAGAAGTCGCAAAGCACCTCCTCGACGTGGGCATCGCCGTTCCCTGGAGCGCGCGGCTCCGACGGTTCCTCGGGTGCCATAGCCAGGCCCGGACTGCTCGGCGCGGGCTGTCGGAGCTGCAACAATTCGGCCAGGGTGTGGTTCTTACGGAGCGGGAGGTCGGCTGGGAAGGGCTCCTGGCAGAGGGGGCAGCGGGAGGCACTTTGTCCTCCGGTTCCTGTAACGCCCCCGGGGTGATGCCTGTGCGCCCCGATGCACTCCAAGCAGAAATTGTGGCCGCAAGGAGTGGTGACCGGGTCCTTCAGAGCGTCTAGGCAGATGGGGCAACCGAAAGGACCTTCTGCAAAGTTGGGAGCGGAGCTAATGGGGCCGGAGCCCGCGTCCATGCTGCTGAAGTCAGCTGGTAGGAGGCGAAGAGCGAGGCGCTGGGTTGGCCCCCTTCGCCAAGGCAGGGCAGGGCAGGGGGCTGGAAGCGCTAACTCCGCCCAGCAAAAAACTCAAACCAACACCGGGCAGCCGCCGCCGCCTCCAAAAAGGCGAGCGAGGGGCCGCCTCCGTGCGTGGCGTTTCTCTATAAGGGTCGCCCGCCCCTCGGTTAGAAGAAAAATAAAAGTGCAGCTCCTCCTCGAGGCGCGCGGAATGAACCCACGCTAAGCTTTTCCCGCCCTTCGTAGTCTATTAAAATGTGTGAGTAATTGTGAAAGAATTCCAGGGGATTTTTGTCGGAACACGGGAAGCTGACGGTTCCCGCCTTCCGTCGAGTTTTCCAAACGGGACACGTTTGCGTCATTTTATTCTCGAGTCGCGCCCAATTCAGCAGCAGACAGTTGGGTGATAGCAGGTAGCGAGACAGATTCCTCTCCCCCAATCCGGTTTTGCTGCAGTTAAATGGACAGTGATTAATATTTCTCTCTGTGTGTGTATATATGTATTTTTGTAAGTATGTATATAGCATATACTTTCTTTGGAGAGCAGGCAACAATTTCATTTTTAAAATGGCCCAGTGTACTCATAGTAAAAAAAAAATGACAAAGGCTATCTCAAATGTTTGTTTTAACTTTTTTTTAATGAAACCTGACTTATTTTGGACCATATTTATACAATTACTGTGTTCAGCCATACAATTGCTGCACAAATTAGGTTTTCCTAGTCTTCAAAGTGTCCATGAATTGATTTTATTACCTAGGAAAGATGGAAAGGTAAAGGCAGTTCCTGACCTCTGACCAGCATCACCTAGTGCTATTTTCTCAAAACACACCTGAAATATATTATTATTCTTTTCTTTCTGTTTTTAACCAATCTGTAATCACTATTATAAATGGGGGAGATGAATAAATACTTGGAACTTCCTCAGCAGTTAAGCCTTTTACAAGCTGGTAAATTGGATTGTGCATAATTGGATGGGTTTGTAATAGTGGATACCTACTGATACTTAAAGCCTAGAAGTTAGTAAAGGTAAAGGTTTCCCTCACACATGTGTGCTAGTAGTTCCTGACTCTAGGGGGCAGTGCTCATCTCCGTTTCAAAGCTAAAGAGCCAGCGCTGACCCAAGATGTCTCTGTGATCATATGGCCAGTATGACTAAACGCCAAAGGTGCACAGAACACTGTTACCTTCCCACCAAAGGTAGTCCCTATATTTTCTACTTGCATTTTTACGTGCTTTTCAAACTGCTAGGTTGGCAGAAGCTGGGACAAGTAACGGGAGCTCTTACGCGGCAACTAGGGATTCAAACCGCTGAACTGCCGACCCGATCGACAAGCTCTGCTGTCTTAGCTGCCATCAAAGGACTCAGGGGCAACATGGTTGTTGGTGGAAGGTCCTTCATATCCAAGATGGCTATTTGAGAGGTAACCAGTAGCAGGAGGCAAGGTTTAAAGAGTATACCCTGAAAGTATTACGATTAAATCAGTGATGGATAACCTTTTGGGTCAAAAATTCAGAAAATGCCCAGCTTTATTCTGCTGGTGTGTCATATTAACCCCCAACAAAAGAAATATTTTTTTTACACATTTTTTAAAAAGTGCAGACCAATTGAGTGTATTCCCCAGGATTTGCCAGGTGCTGCTTGCCTTCAGACAACGTTCTCTTTCTGCTTATAGGTCCCTGCAGCTTACTTGTTACATGAGGCCTTCATTCTTGAAATGGAGAATGGTGTCCACAGCCTCCAATACTGTGCAGGAATGGGATGTGCTTTTGAGAATAGTTGTTGAATGTTGGGGAACCCTGATGTACCATCCAAAAGGCCATGGCTTGTAACCTTTGACACATGTATCATAGGTTTGCCATCTCTGGATTAGATGGATTCCTAAATTTTACTCTTCTTGGGATGTTATGGCCTTGTTTATATTATAGTCCAGTTTATAGCCTGACAAGGAAAATATAATACAAGAGTTTAACAATTTTAAAACCAAAAATAACACTTTTCCTGGATCTTTTCCTCAACAACCTCTAGCCAGATTGGACTCATTTTTAAATTTGATATTTTTCCAGCTGCCCTTCAGCTCTCCCCCACAACACATAGCAAATATAGTTCTGCTCTATTCAATTTTCTAGCTATATCTTGCTAATGGGCAGTTCTGAAAACCTTTAGATAATATTATTCCAACTTTCCTTTTGAATGAACAGAATAAATGCGCGAGCTGCATTGGTTGCTGGCATCAGATTCTGTGCTGTATAAATATATAAACTGCATCTTTACCTGGAAGGGCAAGGTGTCAGACTTTGTGTTGCTTCAAACCAACCAATAATCAGTCTTAAACCAAATGCGGGTTAAGAGAGTTTAATCAGTGTTCCAACCGAAGTTCCCACAAGAGTTCAAAGTCAGCGTTACTGCTCAATCCCCTCGCTCACATATATACACAAAGTAAAGCCCCGCCCTCAATTATACACAGGAACTAGAGATAATACCAGTTAATAAAACAAATAAACCAACATCCCACCGCAACTCCACAGCCTGTAAAAGACTCCTGAACGCAACCCCCCCCACCAGTGAAATGGCGCAGTCATCCACCTGAATCCAGGCAACTCAGCAGCTGTCAAGTTGGATCATGACAGACTTCCACACCAAAGGTGACCCATCACCAGGACTCCCCAGGAGACTAAAAGTAAAGACAACATTGGAGACATACCATAACAAACAATCAAATACAGGATTTATCTGGATACTTCCTATGAAACCTACTGACCAACCTAGGGGCAGCCATCTCTTTTGACCGTACCCAAGATGTTGAAATAAAGGGTACCCCTTCCACTTAACCAAATACTTCAACACTCCCTTGCTCAATTTAGAATCCAACACCGTCCACCTCATAATGGACCCCCTTTACAGTCCCAGGAGCTACCTGACCTAGGGGGAAAGAAAATGCAGGTTTCAGTAAACTCACATGGAAGATGGGATGAATTCTTCCTAATAATTGGGGCAGTCATAATTTAACAGCAACAGGATTCACAACTTTCTCCACCACATACAGTCCAATAAACTTAAGCCCTAATTTCTTATAAGGCCTACCCAATTTTATATATTTGGTCAATAAATAGACCTGATCCCCCACCTGATAGGGCTTAAGTGCAGATCTATGTTTCTCTGCATAACCTTTATACTCATTGAATGCCTTCAACAAGGCTACTTTCACCTTTGGGCACAGGTTAACCAATTTATCCATTTGTTTGGGGAAACCACACCACCACTGTTCACATGTAGTTCAGGAATAGCCAACCCATTAACAATATGGAAAGGAGCACACCCAGTACTCTGATGTACCGAATTATTATAGACCACTTTAACATAAGGGAGTAACTGAGACCAATCATCCTGCTGATATGTAACATAAGATCGTAAATATCTCAAAAATAGAACTGACAAGCTCAGCTGCTCCATTGGTAGCCAGATGAAATGCCGTACTTAAACCCTGTTCAGAACCAATCTGTTTCATTAAATCCTTCCAAAAAATTGCAGTAAACTGCACCCCACGATCAGAAATTACTTGATGTGGGATACCATGTAATCTATATACATTTTGTATGAATAATTTAACTAACCTCCATGCCGATGGCAGACCCCTACAAGGCACAAAATGAGCCTGCTTAGAGAATATATCCACTGTGGTCCAGATATACCCATTGCTTTAGGACGCTCGACTATAAAGTCCATAGCTATATCTATGGACTTTAAAGTCCATAGCTATATCTATGGCCAGGGATAAGTAGAATTAGATACCAGTTGTAGTAAATCATAAGACTTACCAGTCCGCAATTTGCAAATAGCATAGATGGAACATTTTTCTACATAATCTGCTATATCCCTCCTCATCCTGGGCCACCAGAACTGTTGCCGAACCATATGAAGCATTTTCAAATAACCAAAATGACCAGCAGTCTTAATGTCATGAGATTTATGAAGAATTTCATGTCATAGAACTTTGGGGATGTACAACTGATCACCCTTCCAAGCAAAATCATCACAATAACAAAGCGAGGAAGAATTCTCTAATAACCATTGATCCTTTTGTAATCCCTCTCTTAATTTATCTTTTTAAGATTCTATACTATGTACAGTCTCAGCACATTGCCCTGATGAAGGGATCAAGCCGTGTAAAACATCCTCCCTCTTACAACGAATTGGGGCATCCGGAATAAGGCATCAGCCAAAAAATTCCTCCCCCCGGGGACATATTTTAATTTAAAGTGAAAATGACTAAAATATTCAGCCCATCTAACTTGTTTCAGGGACAGTTTTCATAGCCCTTGTAACACCTCCAAATTACAATGATCTGTCCAGACCTCAAACTCTTGTTTAGTTCCCTCCAACATATTCCTCCAAGTCATCAACACCCAGCGAATAGCAAAAGCCTCCTTTTCCCAGATCAGCCAACCTCTTTCACTAGACGTGAACTTTCTTGATGTATAAGTGCAAGGTTGTAAAGACATTTCGTGATTTAGTTGTAACAAGATAGCACCAAAAGCTACATCACTGGCATCAGCTTGCACAATGAATTGTAAATCTGGATCGGGATGCTTCAGAATAGATTCACACAAAAATAATCTCTTTAACTGTTCAAAAGTTTTTTGACATTCAGGAGTCCATAGAAGAAGTTGAGTCGATCTTGTCTTGGTTAATTGTTTTCCAGTATGTAATAAATCAGTCAATGGCAATGCACCCAAGCAAAATCAGGAATGAATTGTGTATAAAAATCTGCATAGCCAAGGAAGCTTTGCAATTGTTTCCGGCTCTCTGGTGGCTTCCAATTCAATCACTCGGAACTTTAGTGGGGTCCATCGCAATACCTTGTGATGATAAACGATATCCCAAATAATCCAATGTTGTCTTATGAAATGCACATTTTGATAATTTAACAAAGATATTTGTGTTTAATAGTTTTGTCAGAACTTTCTGTACCAAAGTTACATGCTCCACCAAAGATTTTGAATATATTAATATGTCATCTAAATAGACTAGTACACCTTTATATATG
This sequence comes from Calamaria suluensis, assembly GCA_032468135.1. NCBI lineage: Eukaryota > Metazoa > Chordata > Lepidosauria > Squamata > Calamariidae > Calamaria > Calamaria suluensis. The sequence goes on along the minus strand of JANHFP010004121.1, from coordinate 48,558 downwards.
TATTCTTGTAACATGCTATTAATTAACTACATAAACACCATAGGTGCTCCTCTTAAACCAAAGTCATAACTTTAAATGCATAACTGCCCAAAGGACAGTTTAATGTAGTTTTCCATTCATCACCTCGTTGAATCCGAATTCTGTAATAGGCCTCTCTTAAATCTAGTTTTGTAAGTATATGCTTATTGGACAGAGTAGACAAAATATCTTTAAACAGAGGTAAGGGGTGTACTGCTTCACATACATAGTATTTAACCCCCTAAAATCCACACACAATCTCAAACCCTCATCTTTTTTCTCCCGAAACAGGACAGGGGCAGCCACACACAATCTGCTAGGTGTGATAAAACCCCTCTTCAAATTGGTGTCAATGTAATGCTGTAACTCCTCAATCTTGCAAGGAGTAATTGCGTACATACAGGGCTTTGGTAGAACAGCACCTGGGAGTAGTAATCTGGAATTACAATTCACAAGAGAGCTATAAAAGACAGAAATAATTGTCTATACAGCCAAGTAGCCACATTTTTTCCTAAGTGTTCCAGAGTTATTTGCTTGCTCAGAGTTTTTCCATAGGGGCAGTCTTTGCCTATACCTGTAAATCAGGTGATCTCTCATCAGTTATAGCCTGGTTGGGTGGCCTTTGGCAAAGTCTTACAGCTGTACCTTCACAAAGCCAGAAAATGGGGACCAGAGACTCCGTAAAGGTGGTATGAAAAGCATAGAGGCGTTTCACATTATTATCTATGCTGTAAAAGGATATTGTTCCTTTATCACAGTCCAATAGAACTCCAATGATTTTGCAAAGAGGCTCTTTTATCTTTGTAGACTTGTCATTGTACCAAGCCACGTAGCTGTCTTCTTGGATATGCAGACCCCAGGAGAGTTTATCCAACCCAATGGTGAACTTTTGATGAGCCTGTTTGAATCTGGTGAATGTTTTGCAGGCTATGCCAACAATGACAGAGTGGTCGGATAACTCTACTTCCCAGTAGTGGGTGCCTTGGCTGAAGTTCTGAGTACACATGACTTGCCATGGCTCAAATCTTTGAGGGTCACTTGGCTTTGTTTTTTGGAAAACTTGGGGATGAGTTGCTTTCTGATTATTATCAGTTATCTGCAGGTATTTGTTGGCTGTGACTGGATCAAATGTCAAATTCTCCTGATCTGTAGGAGTGACAATGATAATATGTTAGGAAAAAGCAAAATAATCTAAGACCACCAATTTACCTCTTCCCTGGCATATTTTCTATTCTGCATATTCATTGAAGCAGGATGATATTATTAAACTGTTAGTGTAATTTAAAAAGTTAGGAGTGGTGTTATTGAACAGATCCTTCTTTGTTATTTATTTTCCAAACTCTAGATTTAATGTAATTTTGATATAATGTACTTCTTGTTTGTTAGTGTCACAAGTGAGCACTATTTTTAGATGTGGAGTCTTTAACATGGATTCTGACATTATGCATTCATGTCAGATACATGATAAAAAATTAACTTTTTAGGGTTGAAAAATACTAAACCATAGTAATGTAATAAGTAGGAAAATAACAACAACAATAGTTTAATGCCTTTCAAGATTCCTGGATGAGTCCCTGCTGCTTCCTTGGCAACGTTTTCAGACATAGTTTGGCCCTGCTATTTCCCTAGGGCTACAAGACAGTGACTGGCCCAAGGTCACCCAGCTGACTTTGGGAGGCCTAAGGCAAGAGTAGAACTCAAAGACTCTCCTGGTTTCTATCCTGGCTCCCATGAGATAGTCATTGATGAAAACTGAAAACTAGCTTCAGGGCCAAGGATTACTACTAGCTGAAGAGCTCACAATAGTGTTTTTGAAATCTATGCCATGATAAAAACTGTCTGTTCTTATTTGCAATTCAGGAATCCCTGCTTAGCATTTTGCCTGAATATGTTTAACGAAATAATTATTTCCCCTAGAGATACAAACCAGAAGCCAAACACAGGAAGTAGACAGACGTATACCCAAGTATATACATATCACAGATGATCTTGTATTTATTGTTGTTAGTTACTGAAAACAAACAGCTCTATGAGAAACAGCTATGGTTTTCCACTTTGATTAGTTTTCATCTTTGCCAAAGAAGAGGAATGACTTCATCTATATTTATGGAAAATTAGATGCAACGTATAATTAAAGAGATCAAATTAACTGGTCCCTCGTGGGTTATTTTGCATACAAAGTTTCTTTAAAAGCAGGAACCTTAAAAATTAAAAGAATAAGAGGAAATAACCAATGTCACAATTGTCTCTATCAACCATGAGATAGAGTGAAGGGCATGTAAATTGAGCCTTATCCAACCAGATCCACTAGAAACAATCAAGAGTGATGAGTTTGTGCAATCAACAGTCATAAAGTAACTTTGGCTGGATGTTCCAGAGATGACATCATTGTAGGGCAAGCTATTTACTGGGTTATGTAATGTACACATACCTCTGCAGTCATGAAGGTACAACTACAGTTCCGTCTCTTCCCTTAAACACAGAGCCAACAAACCTTCGTGTGGGAGATCAGTGGCATTACTATAAAATTTGTTAAGATAAATACATTTTTAAAATGCTCTTGTGCACAGTTGGTGCTTTCTATTGTGCATTTTGTTACAAAGATGTGTTTGAAGTTGCTTGTTTCAACCTGTTTGTCAGAGATCATCTGTAGCTCTAAGTTTAAAATGAAAGGTTGTTTTGTTGATCAAGGTGTGTGCATGACTCATCAGCAATTTTTTTTTCTATGCACTACTGGATAAAGCATTATAAATGTAACCCTAACCCCAATGTACAATCAATATGCATTTCTGATTTAAATACGGATAGTAAGGCAGGGGACAATTTTTTGCAATTCCTAAGATGGTGTCCATCTTCTGGGCAGTGGACCTATTTCTGTTCTGTCATGATGTCCCCCATACCACAGAAAATAATTGACTGAATGGTTTGTGTTTGCTGTAAGAGGTTAACACAGACAGCATGAAGATTTACTAGTCTTAGACTATCTCTCCTTCCAAGGCAAATTTCAAGGAACATTAGGACAAAGACTACAAGATGTGGATTGCAAAACCCTGCATTAACAACTAGATGGCAGCACCATTTTGGAGTTTACTGTGCTTTCTGTTGCCATTTCTAGATAGACAAGAAAACCTGTCCTGGATCCTTCTTTTTCCTATGTCCAGAACATTTAAAACTTACATGTTTCATTTCATCCAAGAACAGGGAAATTTAATTTTCCTAGAACAGGCAAACACTTCCAAATATTGTTTCATCTTCAAAACGGGAGCAATATAAGCTTATAGATTGCAGTGCCTTTTTCATGTGCCTATTAAATTGGGGGGGGGAGATTTTAAAAGCATCAGACCCATAAGAATATTGTGATTGAAAAATGCAGAAATTAGGTTGGATCGTGAAATTCCAATTGATAAGAGAATGATTCATGCTCAGCACTAGTTTTGAGAAAGTTGCTTTCAGACAAATGTGGAGCCCTCCAGAAATTTTTGCAGTGGAGGTTTAGAGAAAAAACTAGCGTTGCTTTGAAGTTCCATTCTTTTTGTGCAATAGAATATTTAAATCCAAACTTTGGGCTGCTAATTCATAGTTAACAGAATTCAGTAGCTTTTTTAAATTAACCTAACTGCATGGGAGTACCCAACACAGTAAGCCATAAACTGAACAAGCTAATGGGGTTTACACCACATGCTGCACTAACATGCCAAATATCTCAGAATATTGTGTGGATGGACACTAACATTTTTTTAATAGCTTTTCAGTTCCCTACTGGTATTCTGCAGTTTTTCCTGTTTTTCCTGTCGCCTGTGGTGGTTTCTGTAACACTTGCTGACTCATATCCTCTCTTCCTTTTTGAAACTTATTTATATGAAATGTGTATCCTGAAAATCTGTATATTGTACAATACTGCATCCAGAAGAATTATGCAACAGGCAATTCAAACAAATTTAATTATTTGTTGTTAGTTGCGAAGTTGTGTCCGACCCATCGCGACCCCATGAACGACATTACTCCAGACCTTCCTATCCTCTATCATCCTCCGGAGTCCATTTAAGCTCACACCGACTGCTTCAATGGCTCCATCCAGCCACCTCATTCTCTGAATTTAATTATACTGACTGATAAAAGCAGATGAAGTAAATAGGTTTCCTTCATGTGGAATTTGTTGGGTAACATACAGTCTCAGTAACATAGTGTATTGGGCAACAAGACTAAGTTCTGGTTCTTTCCTTCTTAATAGGCTTTATGATTAAAAATGTAAAATTGTGTCCTTTTGATAAAAATGAGGATGTCATTAAGAACAGATTTCTCCTTTGTGGTTCTTTTTGAAGTTCTCTTATATCCTTCATCTAGTGTCTTTTGCTTTTGTCTCCTTTTGTTTTTCTTTCCCATGTATGTTATAGCTGTATATAATAATAATAATAATAATAATTTATTAGATTTATATACCGCCCCTCTCCTCACGGACTCGGGGCGGTGCACAGCCATAAATATAAAATATACAATCACAAAAATTAAAATTAAATGTGAGTACAACATAGGAAGGTAGGTAGGAAAAAGGGACTAGATCCTGGGATGTGGAAGGCTAGAAGCAAGAAGATGTTAGGAAGTCTGACTCCTGGTTCATGGACTGGGGTGGAAAGAAAGAAGTTGAGTAGCTAAAGAGAAATGAAGAGTTATGAAGAGTTATGATGAATAATTATATGCATTATTCTAATTTGTTAACTGGATTTTGTTGCATTTTTTGACAATCCTTTTTTTAAAAAAAATGTCGCTCCATATCATATGGGAAAGGAGCTGTTCTTTGCAAAGATCAATCTTTGCAAAGAGGGAAGATAGAGGGAGAAAGAAGAACACTTCATTCATTTAAACTGGCATCTTTTTATCAGTATACTATAAGCAAACATGCTGTTGAGCTGTTGAGTCTGAGGTCATGGCTGTGGTGTATTTTAGTATGCATTCATTACAAGGCACAGTGTACAGTTAAAAAACATGTGTATGGCGCCAGCATATGATTATGGCAAGACAGACTGACCACTGGGAAATTGCTGAGCTAACAGAGAGGTAGTTGGGCTGAATTATACTGGAGCCAAGTTTACAGATGGTTAGCACACCTTCTAATGACATAACTGATCTTCACTAAGAACCTTTTTTTTCATGATATATGCTAACTATGACAGTCTCCTTTTCTGACTTACAAATTTCCTAATGTTTCACTGGTTTGTGAAAATGTCAACAGGGGTTCATCTGCCTTAACACCTCACTGGACTTTTGTATCTTCTTTTTCAGAGTGCTTAAGTTAATATACACTAAAGAAGTGGTACACTTCCCTTCCCCCACTTCTATTATAAAAAAGGTTATACACTGACAGACCAATGAATCCCCCTGGTTCTTATTAGAGGAGTTGAATTTTTAAATGCCATTTGCTGGATATTTCTCACATTGAACAGACTAAAATGTTCAAGACTTTTTGGTATATTTGATGGAATATGTAAAGAGACCTGGTGAGCTCTGGAGAACTTGAGACTATGGGAAATTGTATTAGTTTTGGAGAAGGGAGGCAAAAGGAATGCCTTCCCCTATATTTTTTTAATGCAATACTTTGAATTAGTCAGTTTCAACAGTGAGAACTGGACATGGAACCACTGATTGGTTCAAAATTGGGAAAGGAGTCCGACAAGGCTGTATCCTGTCACCCTGCCTATTTAACTTATATGCAGAGCACATCATGAGAAAGGCGGGGCTAGATGAATC
>JANHFP010004120.1:106965-117859 GCA_032468135.1 Calamaria suluensis | reverse complement strand
GTCCCTATTTTTTCTACCTGCATTTTTATGTGCTTTCAAAACTGCTAGGTTGGCAGAAGCTGGGACAAGTAATGGGAGCTCATTCCATCACGCGGCACTAGGGATTCGAACCACTGAACTGCCGACCTTCCGATCGACAAGCTCAGCTGTTTTACCCACTGAGCCACCGCATCCAGGCCCTAATGTAGATAGTGCTTTAAACAGCAGCAAGTAACGGGAGCTCACCCCATTACACGGCACTAGGGATTCGAACCGCTGAACTGACAATTTTCCGATCGACAAACTCAGCTGCCTTACCACGCTGAGCCATCGTGTGTCCCCTTTATCTTCTTTGACACGCTGCCAAATACCTAATAGGCAATTATCTTGGCAAGGTCACACTGAAACACAGTCAAAGACGGAGCTTCAAAGTACAAACTGACACCATCCACAATGTTGCTTCCTGCAAAGGCCCACGTGCCTTTGCTCTTTCTTTATGTCTTATGGGAGGGGCCAGTCATCTCCAAGCCTTGGAGTTGTCCCTTTTGTTTTAACTGTTCTTGCCTCCTGGCAGCTCTGCACATGCATGCACTAGGAACAGGCTCCCCCTGTTCCTCTGCCTTTCGGATGTCCAACCGTGGAGTCTGTGGAGTTCGCACATAACTCCTAGATAGCCCTGGCCCCATCTCTTCCTCTGACACAGAGCCCTCCTCCAAGCCTTCCCCAGACTCCAGGACTGGCTCATGTTCCTCCCCAGCCTCCTCACTGTCCGACTCTGCTGCCAGCTCCACAGGCTACTGGCAGACCACAACACTGACAACAAAGACATGCTATATGTTTGTAGATTAGGGTTAGATTGCCTAGATATGCCTCCTCTAGTTCCCTTGAGATCTGCATGAAGCCAGAGATGATCGCCTGGATGGCTGAATTGGACATCCAATTATGAAGCCATTGCCATACCCCATAGAAGTTTTACTTATAATTGTTTGGACTGTGTATATATCTTCACTTCTTTTCTGGCATGTTCTCATCCTAAGTTAAATAATAATGTTTGTGGGTTAAAAACTGACAATTACTTTTTTATTTTTACATACTTACAAATTCTAATCCATATATTCAATATTACTTTGAAAAAGTTTGTTCATTGCTTTGAAATTATTGGCAAATCATCCCATAAAAATACTACATACTGAAAAGTTCTGTACAAATTAATTAGAAGAAAATTATTATCTTAGTAAATTAGCCTATACAGTTGTGGATTGCTATTCACTGTTTTTAATACTTGCAGATTGTCTTGTACTTTTTAAAATATATGTTTTAATATGTTTTGATATTACATTCTGCTTTTATATTGTTTTACGATATAAAACAATATTGTTATTAGACTGCCCAAACGAATGCATTTAAGATGGGCCACTATATAAATCAAAATAAATAAAATTTCAATTATATACACACAGGCATTTCATCCATCTATTTCATTCGTTTGCAAAACAACAAACTTGTGACTTCATCAAGAAAGCTTTTCTTTTTCTTTTTTCTTTCTTTTCTTTTTTCTTTTCTTCCTTCCTTCCTTTTTTTTCTTTGTGCAGTCTCTAGGCACCAAGGTCTTGAAAAGCACCATTCACAGAGCAGCGCTGGTCTAAAAACCATCATTAAACTTTTGTGGGAAGGCGGAGTGCTGAAAAATTAACTGTCTTACTCCTTCCTTTGCCATGTTTATAGCTGTCTTGGCAGATGAACTTCAGACTGCTGCCACAGCTGCAAACTCCATGTCCTGCCAACTGTACATTACTGGCCTTGGAAGGGCTCCAGTCCTGGGAAACCATTCTAAAAGAATTTGCTTGATACTTTTAAATAACAGCAGCCTAGCATGCAAAGCAGAGGCAGAGGAGAAGGCCTGGACTGCTGTATAAGCATGCAGCCAGGATTGATTTAGAAGGCTTCCTCTGTTCTCTTAATGTCCCCCCACCCTCTATTCTAAAGGAGAGAAACAAGCGAGAAGCTTCGTATGGAGGGAAAGGGCTGGCTTCTTGCATCTTCAAAAGAAACAGAGGAGAGAAATCTGTCAATAGGAGGAACTGCCCCTGATGAAACACTTGGCAAAAAGAGGCTTAACTGTGGATTGTTTCCATTCATTGCAGCTTCCACCTGCTGCTTCATACCTTTGTTTTGCTTTAGACAGTGCCAATTAAAGTGTTCTCTCGGCCACTGAGAATCCTGATTATGGAATTTAAAGGGTATTTATTTGGTGTTTTGAGATTTAAAACTTCCTCTCTTCACCTTATCACAGCATCCAGGACAGAGATGGCCAGCATATTGATATCTTAGGGCTGTACTTAATATTTCGGGCACTTTCCTGGGAGCTGCAGTTGGTAATAATGCAAAGTGAGTTGGGTTGGGCTTTTCTGGGTGTTTTCCTTTATTTTGAGACAGAATTAGGGGGTCTGGGACATAGTTTCTTAAATTATATTAAATCCCAGTCTTATATTAAATTTCCAGTCTTTTATGCAACTTGTCTCAAAATGTCAGGAAATCATTTTCAGTAAAATGTTGCATAGAAAGGAGAAAAAAGAGGTAAGGGAGAACGTGAGGATCAACTACAGATTGATTTAATAGCACCGTTCAGCTTAAGAATCTCCTATGTAGGAGTTTGCTACTAGTTTGTTTTGGGGGCCAAGATGCCCAGTGCCAGCAAACCAATTTCCTCTTCACGATCGTCAATGTAGAAGGGCCACTGAAAGACCTCCATCCCAAGGTATGAAGCAAGGAAGTTGATATCTAACAGTTCTACAAATGTGTAGAGGACGTTGTAACTCATTAGGGCTGTTTCACAAAACTTTCCCTAGCAACAGCAACCACTTTCCAACATGCTCTGACATTCATTATTATACCTGAATGCAATGCCACATTTGTATGCAATAATCACATCTGTTTATTTCTAAGAGGTTTTTTAACGTTACAAGATTTTAGTTTTTCCTAATGTGGAAAGCAACATAGAAAAAGACAGGGTTGCAGAAACCAGCAGTCTTAAGCAGGGTTTCCTATAATTAGTTTTGTTGTGGCTCCTGTTTTCTGCTTCTTAGCCACTCCCCATCCCCAACTGCTTACCTTTATCATTGTGCCCTTCTGCTCCCTATTGAATAAACAGTTGCTCTTGCAGAAGACAGCAGCTATAGAGTGCTGAGCTTGGAATTCTCCTACATCTCCAGCAGAATCAGGGTTCAGTGAGAATGACAGCCTTGTTGTATTTAAGCCAAAAATCTATCTAGCCCATCATCCTGTTTCCACCAAAAGACTTTAAAGCAGTCTCTCCTTTTTCTTGACCTCAAAAAGTACTGAAAGGTGGATGCTCTTAAAGAGAAAGCTCACTTCCCATCCTGTTTAGCAACCTTCTGCTCCATTAACCCACAATATCATTTAAGTTTCCTCACTCTACAACTTTAAGAGAAAGACTTTGCTTATTCTTAGGAAAGGGCACTCCAATCAGTTGTGGAACTAACAATGGAATCCACTTCCTAAAACTACTTAATTGTTATGCATTCTAGTTCAAAATATGGTCCCACATTGTATTTGCAGAGTCAACAAGGGAGAGATCACTAACAATCAGGAATGGACATCAACTGGACAAACCAGCATCCATAGATTCTTTGTCGGGAATAATAGAAAAGGTTTTGGAGCAAAGACACCAATACTCAATCCCCAATGCTAAAAGTTCAGATTTGATGGATACTGATGGTCTTAGCCACTTTTCAGCCAACAGCTCATGCTCAAAAGGTTAGAAATAAATATAGTGTAAATGCAATGAGGTTCCTCCCGCCTTTCCCCAAACAACAGTCAGCAGAAGCAGATAAGCTGCCAAAAGAGAGCAAAGCTCAAGGAAACATACACTGAAGTAGCAATTGGCCTAGTTAATGTTCAGCCAAGCTATGCCATGTCAAGGAGACTAATGACTGCTGAAAGTGCCCATAAGCCAGAAATTCTTAAGCACTTACCTCCTTGAAAAATCCCTTCAGTTTCCATCTGTAGTGTGCATGAAATCTGAAGAAGCACATCACTGAATGCATGTTTCCGAAAAAACCCTTTCCTCTCCAACAGTGTACAGCAATGTTTCTCAACCGTGGCAACTTGAAGATGTGTGGATTTAAACTCCCAGAATTCCCCAGCTAGCTAGCTGGCTGGCTGGGAAATTCTGGGAGTTGAAGTCCACACGTCCTCAATGTGCCAAGGTGGAGGAACACTGGCACAGTATATAGCATCTGGGTTCTGCAATAACTTTCCTAAAGTGTCATAAAGCCACAGAGGCCAATGGCACTAACTTCTCCTCATATAGCCTAACCTTACTTACATTTCTCCAGAAACCTGTTTTTTCCCCTAACACTCACTAAAAGGCAGAGGCAAAAGTATCAATTTATGATTAAAAACATTTGGGACTATTATTTACTTTTCAAAACCAGCGTCATGAATTTGAGCAGAAGAATTTGGATTGGATTCACAGGAATTCCTTGCGTTTTAAAAGCTATCCTCTGCCACTCGGGGTGGTCTGTCTGAATAGTTTTGAAAAACCCAAGCAGCTGTAAAAGGGCTTCCTTCAGTCCTGTCCAGAATGTTCCATTAACTTAGCCTTACTATCATCCTGCATGAACACAGCTGGGAATTACAGGGACAAAGACAAAATCACTTTGCTAAACCATAAGAAACTTTGAGACATTTTGAGATAGCATTTTTAGAGAAATTGCATACACTGAAGTTTCAGAAGCTTGGAATATTTAATTTCCTCATAGCAACAGAGTTGAAATCTCTTGCGATTTGGAATTATATATATATTTTTCCCAGAGATATGAGGCTGCCTATTTAGAGTTGGACAATTGTCTTATCACATTCAAAATTGCCCACTCCCAAATGGAAACAGATATCTGAGATCTCATACAGAGATATTTTACTTTCCCTTGGCAGCTAACAACAATTTAATTTTAAAATGTTAACACTGAAATATTGCCCTTCCAAAATTAGATATCTAGTGGAAAATGTTATATTTTTCATACATATTTTTTTTTGAAAAAGCCTAACTTTCTGAAACAGAAGGTGATAAATCCAGCTGATTGCAATCTCAATACACTTTCACAAGTATCATCAAGAACAGCTTTCTGTATTTATATTTAACTTGTAGCAAGAATAATATGATCGCTAACAGGGAAAGCAGCCATTTCATTTTCTGTTCCTACTGAGAGGCATGCATTATTGTTTGCCACAAAGTAAACACAGTGTGCAAACTGTCTCCTAAGAGGCTTAAATGAAAGGTGTAAACATGAGAAAACATTAACATGTGAGCATGCTTATTATGGGCTACATGGGCTGCAGAGATCACAAGTATCCTTGGCAAGAATGTTAGAACCTCCCTTTCATTTCCCCCCTCCCCCTTTTCTGGATGTAAAGAAAACTTCCTTGGGATGAAAAGCAGTGGTTTTTTTTCTTCTTCTTGGCAAGTTGACAGACTATGTGCCCTATGTTTTGTCTTTCAAATTAGCTACCAATGCTACAAAGCAAGCATTCAATTTGGAGAGAAACATGGAGTGCCTCTTTCTCTCATCTAAGCATGAAGGGATTCCAGAATAGACCTTGGCAGGGCCTCTTATTTCTCATGCTCCCAGCTGCTAGCAATTTAGCTACACTGGGAAAAAGGAGAGAACTTTTCTCTTGAATTGTTATGAGCACAGAAATTCAAACTGAAAATCTAGATATTTCTACCTCCCCCCCAATCTATTATTGGCTTCTGTTCTCCTGAAGTAGCATTTTAGCAAGGTATAATTATGCCCAGCAATATTTTTTTTCTTTGGAATGACTCAGTGGATGGATTTTGTAGTATAAGATTTGGGTTCTACTGCATACTGTAATATGTATGGCTCTGATTGCTTGTCTGATTACCTCAGCAATTTTTTATTTTATTTTATTTTATTTTGCAGAAAAGTTATGATACTGAATTTTTCAGACGATGGAGAAATGTTGTTTCTCCCAGAAATTATTTAGACTTCCAGAAAGTAGTGAGTATTTACTCTCATCTCAGCATTTCTAACTGTGCCATTAATTGACACTCTTTCTTTCAAGTAAGTGATGGGTTTAGTGCATTGGCAACGAAATGGAAATCCACTGAAGTCACATACATATTTGCTTTCACATACACACATACACATAAACATACATATTTAAGTAGATACAGTTTTAACATGCACAAACGTACAAAGACTACATAAATGGATACTTTGGGCCAAATACCCACCATAAAATAGCAGTAACAATAGCAATAGCACTTAGGCTTATATATTGTCCCATAATGCTTCACAGGACTCTCTGGGTGGTTTACAACATCAGCATATTGCCCCACAAAATCTGGGATATTTTTACTGACCTCAGAAGGATGGAAGACTGAATGAACCTTGCGCCTGTCAGGATGAAACTCCTGGCTGTGGGCAGAATTAGCCTGCAACACTGCATTCTCACCACTGCGCCACCAGGGCTCTTGCAGCAAGGCCAGAATTATGATATACACATGATATCAGGGGTGAAATGTAAAATTTGTTGCTACCGGTTTTGTGGGGGTAGCTTGGTGGTAGGTGGGTCATGTGACTAGGTAGGTGTGGCCAATTTTTATTTTTTCATTTTAAAAGCATTTTTTCTACCTAAGTATTTGTTAGATTAGGTAGAAACCAATGCCTTTAAAATGTAAAGGGAGCCTCAGAGGATCACAGCACCAGCCGTGATCTTACAAGGCCTTTCCCCCTCATTTTAAAGGCATTGGTTTCTGCTTAATCTATTGAATACCAAGGCAGAAAAAAAATCCTTTAAAATGTAAATGCCTCCGACTATCGTGCAGAGGGATGCGTGGTCAGGGATTTTTGCTACCGGTTCTTTGAACCACCTACTGCCATCACTACCGGATCGGCCAAACCGGTCTCAACCTGGAGCATTTCACCCTTGTATGATATCATTATGCACTTGTGTCCAAATATCAGATATGAGGCAAGTGGAAAATTGCCAGGTATGTGTTACCATCCCACCTCCTGCCCTAAAGAGATAGCTTTAAGTCAGGGCTGTCAAACTCACGTTGTCATGGTGGTGTCATGTGACGTATCCCATTGCTAAACCGGGCATGGATGTGGCCAGCATGTGACACATCCTGTCCACAAGGCAGGAGTTTTACAGCCCTGTTTTGAGTGATACTCAATCAAACAAGGAAATTGTTCATTTTAAAATTCAGTGAAAAAGTTTAATTATAGCACTGTAGGAATGTTATAGTTAGAAGCCCACGCAATAATTTTCAGCATCCAGACTTGAATGAAAGGTAATTCAGACATATTATTTCCTATACAAGAAACCTCCATTCTATTAGATTGGACATATCCTACTAACAAATGAAGACAACAAGTATACTTGTATTGTATAATGTTGCCTGATATGGTTGGCAGTTCTCTGAAGCAATTACAAATCCTCAAATAGCCATATCTGCCTCCCACCCCAATTTCCTTCCCTTAAAAGATTATGGTGTCATCCAACTGCAAGTCATTCTAGAAACATGTATAATTTTGTAATTTCAATCCTAAAACTAAATTCCAAGTCTCTACCAAACAAAATGTTTTTGTAGTTTCTTAGACAGTACATCACATTAAAATAGGTATCTCAAAACCTTCTTTTCAGAAGTCTGTTTGTAACATAAACAGAAATCTGCATTCTTTATCCTGAGTGCTGAACTCAGATTAACAAAGTTGGAAGGGACCTTGTAGGTCATCTAGTCCACCACCACCCAAGCCCAAGCAGGAGACATCATTCCTGACTGAAGGCAGTCCAGTCTCTTCTTGAAAGCTTCTAGTAATGAAGCTCCCACGAATGGAATGAATATTAGCCAATGGCATATAACTGGTCCTGTAACATTACTGGAATTCCATGGCTAGTGATTCTTAAGGATTTATTTGCATATAAAATTATTGTTTTGAGATAAAACAGATCTGATGAAGCAAGTTTTAATGGTTAATGACTTAGGATTTTCAGTCTACAGCTTCTAATACCTCTTAATCAGCTACTCTTATATTCTTAATAGAATTACAACTGTGTTTTAGCTTGGCAAACAAAAATAAAGTGACTGCAAGGATAAAGGAAGTATGAGCAGGAAGTTATAAGACAGCAAAATTGAACATACCCTTGCTCTGCACACAGGCTCCTATTACAAATGGTCCCTGCTTTCCAAGCAGCTGGGAAGGTAGAGGATCAGCACTTGAGAAATTGTTGAGCATTGACTGCAATGTACTTATTCTCCCCTGAATTGTCCCCAGCAATCACATACACACAGTCAATATAAGGTACATTGGGGAGCGGGGGGGGGGGGAGAGAGGATGATGATAATACTGACTTTTCTTTGAAATAGCACATTTTAGTTCAAGGAGAAAAACTGACTGCATGCACTGGCATCTCAGGCAAGAATAAATATCAAGTGAGTGATATGGGGAAATCTGCTTCAAAGATGCACTGGGGATTGTTTTTGTAAATAGCTTTGAAGAGAGTATTACGAGTATCAGAACAGTATGAAACCCAATGAAGGTGCAGAATGTTTCTCTGCTCGTCAATTTCTTGCTCCAAGTCCATATATCCCAAATGATTCCCCGTTAACTTTGCATGATCCAGAATTAGGATGTCGTAAAGAGAAAATCATGTGGGAAAAGGAACAATGAAAACCTCTCCAGCTAGGTCTTCTGCTACATTAAAATCCTTCCCAAAGCTGTTTGTTAATTTACAGAAAAAATGTACAGTACATCCTTCACTAGATGGAGTTGCATATAATACTGCAGCTTGTCTTTTGGTTCTATGTCTCAGTGGCCCTCAAATGTATTGAACTTGTTTTCTTTCTACTACCCTTAGTGTACGTCTAAAATGTGTTCTACCATAAGTAAGGGTTAGGGATGGTGTTACTATTTGCAATTGTGTGTTATTATCTTTGGGGTGGGTTATTAACCCTGCAGTAGCTTTAAAAAACAACTTTTGCTCCTTCCTTACAATGTGCATACAGTGAATGTTATTATCAGAACACAGCAGTTTACCTGAAATCCCTTATTAGAAATCAGGTTGTGTTGTGGAACAGTGAATATCTTGTTTTCCCAGTTCATTCAGTGTGAACCAAGAAGATAATCTTATGCAAAACTTGAATTTTGATCAACTGGGCTTTAGCAGTGGATGACTGATAGGATTCTATTCTACCTTTGTGAAGATTCTTCAAGTTTTCCTGCGCTTCCTCAAGAAGATCCTGGCACATAGTTTATATATCATTGTATTATGAATTCAAGAACACAAGGAATGAACAACAAAAAAGAGAAAATATTTTGCAGATCTACCTTGTTCGAGTCTTTTCATCTGCTGGATCTGATCAACCGTTTTTTTTAGAATCTTGCATTTGTCTGGTTTAACACTCAGACTGTCAATTTCTCCAATATTGGCTGAAAGCAGCTCTGCCAGTTCTTCTAAGTATTTGTTCTCTTGCTCCCTGCGTCGTTTCTCATTGCTGTTAGAGAAAATAAATTAATAGTTACTGAATTCTCCATAATCAAAACCTATGTATGGTTTGTTCAAATAGCAATTCAAAAGCTGGACCAATAATACATCAAACCAAATATTTGAGTTCCTTGAATAGTTGGGAGCTTTTCTGAATACATCCTAAGAACCCATAAATGCACCAAAATCCAGTCTGTTTCAACATTAAGTATGGATGTGAAGGAGACAGATGACACAAGGTGAAGAGTGAAGCTGTCTAAGCAGAGGTAAGAGCATTTATTAGGGCTTATCTTGTGGTGATAAGAGTGTTGTAGTGAGCTAATTTCTTCACTCTACAGAAAGCCAGCTGGTGGCCTCATTTCAAGTGACTAGGTCTCTATTAATAAGGATGGGCTGGGGGAACGTTTAAAGGGTCTCTGTGAGGAACATTGTTGGTATATGTTTGATAGAACCACTTGGCTTTGTTTGAACCTTGTGCTCCAGATGTACAGATCCTATAGAAGTGCCTAAGACTTGTCCAAACTCAGTTATTTAGACAAAGTCTAAATAGGTCATTCCTAAGAACACAGACTTCTGCCAACCTGGCAGTTTTGAAAGCACGTAAAAAATGCAAGTAGAAAAAATAGGGACCACTTTTGGTAGGATGGTAACAGCGTTCCGTGTGCCTTTGGCATTTAGTCATGCCAGCCACATGACCATGGGGACGCCTTCAGACAGCGCTGGCTCTTCGGCTTTGAAACGATGAGTACTGCCCCCTATAGTCAGAAACGACTAGCACATATGTTCAAGGGAAAACTTTAAGAACATAGACAGGACCCTTATTGCTATAGTTCATTTTTACCTCTGGCTTGGAAGATGTGGTTATCTGGTTGAGGAGGAATGCAGCTCTGACTCAACCCTAGAAAGACAGAGTAGCTTTGGGTTTTTAGTTTCTCACCCCACAATCTGGAGAGGCATCGTCTTTTATTTTTGAGGGAACAGCATTTCCCAGGGAGAGCTGGTATGCAATTCTAGAGTTTGCTAACCATCACTTATCATAGTCCCTTCCTATCTGGATGACAACAACATGCTGTGCAAGGGATTCCTCTTGAAGGGCATCCAGAAATTACAACTGGTTCAGAATGCATCAGTGTGCACAGTTTCAAGTGTCCCATGTCTCCATAGGACACCAGCACACTGGCTTCCAGATTTTTTTTCTGGTGTGATTGCACATGGTAGTTATCACCTTTTAAGAGCTGAATGGCAAAGATGCAAAGATATTTACCGCCATTATAAGTAATAGATTAAGTAGATTTATAGGTAGATATATAAGTTATAGAATAGAATAAGAGTTGGAAGGGACCTTGGAGGTCATCTAGTCCAACCCCCTGCCCAGGCAGGA
>JANHFP010004120.1:89140-100277 GCA_032468135.1 Calamaria suluensis | reverse complement strand
GGTCAGCCAGCTCCAGGCCATGATGCAGTCCCACTGGGATAAGGTCCTCCAGCTCTTCACCACCACCAGCACTTCCCTACAGCCTTCACCCAAAGACTTTCAACAGGAGGCTGAGGCTGAACCTCAGGTAGCACTGAGGACCTCACAATGTGTTTTTGGGGAAAAATGATTCTAATGCATTTTATTCCTTTACATATTTACTATGAGATCAATATTTCATCTAAGCAATTTAAATGGATGATTCTTCTGATTTCTCCTTCAGGTTTACTACTAGGCAAAGATATTTGATGCGAAAAAGATGAAGTTAATATTCAAACAAACCAGAATTTTTACATCAATATTTTGAAGACATTAAAATCAATTTTATATTAAACTTCTGTCATTCAATTGCAATCAACTGTACACTTATTTGCAGCTTGGATTTTTTAAAAAGCCCATTGGATTCCGAGGGCAGATTGATACTATCAAAACTGAGTAAGTAGAATAATTAAATACAAAACATTTAAATCACTTAACCAATTCAAAATGATTCTTCAAGCGTTTTGCTAAGATCTGAATCTCTTTTATTAAGATGAAAGCATCTGCTGAGAGCCAGAGATTGTTTTAGCAATATTAGCATCACAAATCAATAGAAACCACACCCTTCTGCCAATTGCAATGGAAACAATGGTCAGCTGTCCTCATTTATGAGGCTGACAATCAAGAAGAGAAAAGACTACTGGTCTGGAACTAATGACTACAGATCTAATTTTATTCCTCCTTCCTGGCAAATCTGAAGATTCATATGATGCCAGAAGAAACATATTCATCCATGGGTGGTGGTGGGGGAAATGCTGGCTTTTTCAAAAAAACAAATTGCAAAACTCATCAGCTCTAAGTACAAAAACTACCATATACGCTTTGTATTATAAACCTGTCTTGATTTTCCATCCACTTTCTCCAAAAGCCTCCAACTGCTTAAACTGCTACTTTACATTCAGTCCTGATTCTGCTTCAAGAAAACAGAACAAAACAAAACAAACCTCAATTTGCAGCAGCAATCATTACGCCAATGTGAAAGCCTTTGAGTTTGAGTCATGCAAGATTGAACAATAATTCACTAAAATCTTGAAACATCATTAAAAAAAATTGGGTCTTTTTCAAAATGTTTTTTCAAGGTCAGGCCTGAAAAAAAATAGTGTCTTACTTCTTTGAGTCCCATTCAAAGAGAGGACAAGAAGGTTGAACTTTGACAATATGTCTAATAAAGTAAACGGGGCTATGGATAAAATTGCAGGTTTAGCTGAAATCTCTGGTTTTATTTAGCCCATTCATTAAATACAGTCAGGTATTTGGTTTTTTTTAAAAAAATAATATAAACCCAGTTTATTTTTGCAACAGCCTTTGCCAAAGCTGACAACCAAAAATAATTTAAAGTATCCTAAAAATAACTCTGATGGCTCAGCTGGAAAAATGAATTGACCCCCACGGCTCCAAATGAATTGACAGACCTCTAAAGGTGAGTCTTACTGCATGAATGGTAGAGGTGGTAAGTGGATATTTGCAATTTTGCATACTAACAAACTGCACTCTCCTTGTTCCAAACTCCATTTATACAATGTAGGATTTGCCTTGCTCACTGGAAACGGGAATAAAATGGGAGAGAACCACCAGCCAATTATTGATATTTGGGGGATGGGAAAGGAATGAACAACAAAGAATCCTGGAAAGCTTTGCCCTATTGGCTGAGGTAATATTTTGTCTAGCAAAAGGAGATCCAGAAGAGCTAGTAGAAGAGCTGGCATATTAATAAGGAAAACTTGGGATCTGGTCAGCTTTAAACTACTTTACAAGGCTGCCTCTGGACAGAAGCTATGGAATTGAGAAAGGCAATAGAAGAATGGTGGGATATTTTGCATAATGGACCCCAACTTGGACAAAGGTATGATTGTAGGCTCAGCATACCTCATTAAAATATGTTTTTACGTAATTTTTTAATGTTTTATGAGGGCGAATGGTGATGTGATGCTGTTTATATAATAAGCATAGAAGTATTAAGAAAAAATATGGAAGAAGAATATTTTTGCAAAAATGGTAACTATGTAAAATGAAATTGGATATGACAAGTATAAGATATGTTATGGTCAATACTCTGTTCATAAAATATGTGTGGGTGTGTAAAAGAAAAATAAATAAAACTTGATTTAAAAAATACATTTTTACAACCCTGTTCAGGAGCCAGAATCAATCAAAGTGATATAACTAAGACTTTCTTCCTCCATGTACTCCAATTTGCTTTCCTCTAACACAGTCAAATGAATGGACAGGGAATAATCCTTTTTTGAGGGTTCATCTCCTCCTTGCTCCTATTTATGGGGCAGCCACAATTGTCTGAAAGGATCACTTTGAAGAAATGAATTCTACCCAAGTTTTTCAGTAAAGGAAAATCTCTTTTAGAACAGGGTTCTCCAACCTTGTCAAGTTTAACCCTGGGGGAACTTCAACTCCCAGAATTCCCCAGCCAGCAGCTAGCTGGGGAATTCTGAGAGTTGGAAGTCCACCAGGCTTAAACTTGACAAGGTTGTAGACTCCTTTGGAACACCAATATCTAAATTACACTGAATATATTACCTAGTCTGGTAATGAAACACTTGGGAACCAATCAGCAACAGAATAAGCCTCCACCTTCATCCTACACTGGAGCTACAGATATTCGCCAGTATCGCAAATCTCCTTTAATTGTTGAGGTGATAGAATTGAGAGCAAACAATCTTTTCTCAAGAGTTCCTCTCGGAGAACCTTGAAACTACAACCAGTTGCCCAGAAACCAATCAGCAATAAATCATAAGAAAGGGGTAGAATCTATAGGAAGCGAGAAGTCAAATTAAGGAGCTGCTACTAAAACAACAGATGCTTCAGTTCTTTTCTCAACAGTTGTTATTTATTGTTCTGACAGCTGTCATCCAAATGCTTCCCATCTGAGCAAATGCAGGCAAAATCCCAATTGGAAATGGTCAAGAGCACATTTAGCAAACCAAAGACATTTGAAGCATTTCTCTCCTTTGCTATCCTGCAAACTTGGGACTTCTCTATTTTTTTTTAACTTTTGCAGATTACAAAATAGTGAAACCACCTGTTGATGCAGAGAGGAAATAATGAATCATTAAGTAAAGGATGAGCCAGAAATTGCATGACTGTGATTTGATTTTGTAAGTGAAATTTTCTATCTTTGACTTCTCATTTGAAGGAAAATGTCAACAGTCCGTGTCAAGCCAGCTCCACCCACCCATTAATAGCCAAAGAAAACAAGGATAACTTTGCCTGGGGGCTCACTGGGGAAACAGTAGGAATCCAGAGATCCCTCTGTCATTGCACGGGCCAAAAATGCATGCCTCAGTGCCAAAGTCTGCTGGTGTTTTCATCTCACCTGTTCAGCTCCAGCAATTTATTCTAACAACAGCATAACACAATCTTTTCTTCCACAAAACACTGACACTGACTCTTGACTGGCACTTCCCAAATAATCTCCTTGTTCTGGCCTGTTAGCTCCTGATTATCATAAAAACAAGTTTCTACAGTTCTTTAGGGAGCTCTGAATTTATATTTCTGCAGGCAGAGCATTATGGATATGACAAACAGAACTACTGGCTTTGTTATACACCACAGAATCTAGAAAAAAGGGTCTGTAAACATGCATGCTGTATAAACTGCCCCCAACATGTATTTACGTTGTACTTGCTGAAGAGCATGGCTAGAGTTCTCATATTTTTACAGAGCATTTATATTCAAGTCTTCCCATAATTAATTACAGACATAAAAGTAATTATTATTATTTTTGGTTGTACAGTGTTTAGACCAGATCTGGCATTTTTGTCCATCTATCAAGTTTTTCCCAAGGACCTGGGACTGGGATAGGCAGATGTTGTTGCTCAATAATATTAAAGGTATTGTTGCAGGTTGTAAACTGTTTTAAATGAAGCTGCCTTTTACAATTGACTAATCGTCATTTTGTTAATGCCAATAGTGTTCAAATTGTGCTGCACATGTTCTGGGATTGCACCCAACGTGCCTAATACTATTGGTACCATCTTTGCTTTCTTGTGCCTCCGTTGTTCTACATCTATTTTCAGGTCTTTGCATTTTGTGATTTCCTCAGTTCTTCTCTTCTGCTGCCTCCAGGTACTGCCACATCCACTATCCAGACTTTTTATCTTCCTTATTGACAATTGTTAGCTCAGGTGTTGTGTGGCAGGTGCCTGTCTACTTGGATTTTAAAGCACTCAGAGCACTTTAGGTTCTTTATTTTCTATTACTTTGTCTATTTTATTGTCCCACTGTATCTTGCCTTCAGGCAAATGTATTTTTGTGCAGATATTTCAATATGCCATTGCTGCTACTGTGCTTTGTCAGGCTGCTGTTTATAGCCGGTCTGTGCAATCTTCTCGCTGCAGCTAATGCTTCTTATTGTTATCATCCCTGCCTAATTGTTATATATATATATATGTTATGAGGGCAATTTGCCAAATCAGTCATCGAATGGAGTTCAATTTTTTTTGAATAAATATGGAAGAGGCCAATTATAATTGTTTAGCTGGATAATTCAAATTATGAATTATGTCTCATCTAATGCCTCCTTAAATGTCAGTAATGAACCTCTCTTTATTTGTAGTACAAAGACCCAATCTGTTAAAACTTCTGTATACTCTACATAAAACTCCTTTCTCCTCTTTAAGTGACTACCTCATTTTATGATCACAGTTATGATGATGGTGATGCAAAAGTAATTTTGTGACCATTCCTTGCATTTACAACCTTCACAAGTCTGTAAAGCAAAGGAAATCTGAAATAAAATCAGTGTAGTCCTGGTTTTCCTTAGCAATCACTTTAGTTAACAACCAAGGTGCCAGTCCCAGTTGTGGTTCCTCAATGAGGACTACCTGCAATATTTAATCAGCTGCGGGGCAAAGGAATCTCGTGAATTGTCCACTACTGTATTAGCACTAAAATATATTGCATTTATTATCTGCCTCCTAAAGAAAATGAGGATTCATCACTTAAAACCATTTTTTGTTATTTCTTATGGTTTTCACCGAAAGGAATCTAAAAGTATTTTAGTAAGATACAAATTTGGAATAGCATCTTCCATGATAGAATTCATAATAGCAATAAGAAACCTTTAATTTCGTCATTACAAACAACAAATTGAATTTCTAAAAGGTTTAAATACCAACAAATAAACAATAATTAGTTTAACCAAACAATTTGGCCTCTTATTGCCATGGGGTAAAACAACCTCAAATGGTTTGCAAGATTTTCTGAAGAGCAGATTGTGTTTGACAGCTGTCAACTAGAGAAACCGGCCAAAAGGCACCCCAGATAAGAACCTTAAATCTTCCCTTGTCCTCTTATCTCGCTGAAGCCCTGGAGGCTTAATTGACAGGCAGTTACCAAGCACTTAAGATCCACTTGGGGGAGGTTGCTACAGGGAGTGAGAACTATGAATATTACTAGCTGCCAAGCTACTGCTGCTGACAGACAAACCCTGCTTAAGCAGTTTGGCAGGATGCATTCAGATTTTACATATTTCAATTACCTATGAATGGCAATCATCTATTTTGTATAATAATTTGTTCTCCAGGAAAACACTCTTTATCTTTCATGCCCAAGTGGTATATAATCTACTTTACTAACAAATCTAATTTGTTACTAATCTCCCCAGAAAAGAAAAGAAAAATACCCTGAGCTACATCTTTTGCGTTGTTGGGTCTGGTCTTTCTGGAAGAACACAAGCACTTGGTTCAAAAAATTAATTTTAAAACAAGAGGAGATCATAACTTTCATTCTAGAATAATCCTTAGTGGAATGGAATTTATATTATGTACTGAAGTGAAAAGAGTTCGCAATCAAGTAATTACAACTGACTGCATTTATAGGAACAAGATCAGTGGTGGGTTGCTACCAGTTCGCCCCAGTTTGGGTGAACTGGTAGCAGCAGTGGCGGGAGGCTCCATCCCCCCCACCCGGACGTCATCAAATATCCTTTGCGCATGCGTAGAAGTGCAGGGCAAGCGAGCCGGTAACAAAGGTAAGTAAAACCCACCACTGAACAAGATCCATTTTATTCTTAATATTATGAAATACAAAAGAGGGATTATCAACTACTAACTATAATAATTAGATGGATTGTTCATAAAAACATAATCCAAAATGTCAAGAGATCAGAGAAGAACAAAGTCTGGGTTAACATCTTCATATTTTACTTGTAAGAGGAGCAATTAGCCAGTGTTGAAACCAGAATATTGGAATATAATTCAATAGATCTTGTGTCCTTAAAGTAATCAACTATCAAAACACAAAAAACATGTCTTATATGTGACCAACTACAGGGAAGGTTTTGAGTTCTGTATGATTACAATATACATCCAACACAAGCACTATTCATCCCAAACCATGTTAATTATCAGATATTTTTACTGCTTGCCAAACAATTATTGAGCTACCTAAGGCTTCTTCTTCAGATGGACATCCATAACTAAAACACCATACTGAAATTATTGTCGTCCTTTACCAATTTGTTTCACTTCTGATGCCACAAAAAATGGAACTGGTTCTGACATAAAACTGCACAAGGAAGTTGTTTTATATGCACTCTCCTAAATTCATGCTTACAAATGCTAGGCTACTGAAAAAATCTAAGAGGGGCACGCCACCAATAATGTAGGAACTATACGTCATTTCTGCATAATGCCCATAAATAATGTTGGAAGAAATATCCATCTGGGTTCAGCTCCAAGTGGGGAAACAGACACTGGAAACATGGAGACTGCTTGGAAAGATGGTTTAATGGTGGTCAGGAATCGCATGGCTTGAGTTCCTGAGCAAAAAAGGGGATCACATGCTTCAAGGTGAAGAACCAAAAAACCAAGGCCTCAAAGATGCTGAGTTCCTGAGTTTATACCCTCAGGTGTATAAGGTGTTGGGCCCCACCTTACTGTTTCCTGTTCCTGTATAAGAAATGTATCCTGATTGGTGGTGAGACTCCCAGGGGGCAGGGATCTTGGCTAACTTTGTAGGTTCTCTCTCAAGCTTGCTTGAGTCTTGCCATGAGTTTCTGTTGCTAGATGGGTACAGGGCTAATCCTACCTTTGTTGGATCTTGGGAGAGAACATTTGTGTATGAATAGACCAGCTATCTCTTTATCTCTTAAGTGCTGACCTCTGCTGTGGGCTATTAAGGAGGGTGGAGTCTATTAAGAGTGAGACTGTTTCCTGCCTAAAAACACGTTTTCCATCCAGGGAAATATAACATTCTGCCTTTTTAATATTTCCTAGGATACTTCATTTTCCTAGGAGAGAGGTGAGAGCTAACTTCCTACAGTAATATACTGTCAATTCAGAAGTTTCCTACTAAAATACTGAGTCCCATATATTCCCCTAGAAGATCACTGCCCAGCAGTCCCATAACAAAGATTCATTGCTTCAAAACTATGGCTGTTTTACATAATGTTATTAAAAGTATCTGCACAGGTGAAAAACAAAAACTGAGCAGAGATGACAACTAAAATATTGTAGTGTGAGAAGGAATTGAGTTCAGAGAACAAATGTCCTAACGCCAGCTCAGAATATCGGCATTAACAGTTATAACGCCCCGTCTGCACATTTTCTTTACACTGAGTGTTTTGTTTTTTTAAATCAACTTTTTAACTCACAGAAATGGGGCAGGCAAGAGATGGCAGGCCTGCAGCAAGACAATAAGTCAATAGATGAAGTCAACACGTGCATATGACAAGCCTGCCTTGCACGGCATTAGGGCAATTGCCTCAGCTGTATGTTCAAGACACCAGAAAACACTGCCAAGTTCATGATGTCTGGCTGTCTTTTGTTTCTATGCACTCAGGACCAAAAGCTGGAGGGTGTGTGCGTACATGATACTCTGCAGAGGAACAGAAGCCTTTTAAGAAAGGTGAGTGAAAGAAAAGCCCTTGCCCTCAAGATGTTTACAATCAATAACAGCGATTGAGAAAGCAGAAAGGGCAGCAGCAAAATATGAGCAAACAAGAGTAAAGGGGCATGGTAGATTATTTTGGTCAAATTTCTCCAACCATTGACACACGTCTTCAAGTTTGCAGGGGTCTTCTTCTGATTTCCTGCACCATTACAAATCTATTATTAAGATTATGCTATAAAACACTCCTGTAAAGATTGCTGTATGTAGTCAAACCTGTCTAATCTAGAGGCAAGTAGAGTTGTGCCTTGTCATTATTTGGATAAGAAACTACGGGGAAATAACCAGGTTGTTGTCTGCCAGACTGAGGAATTGAAAATACACTACAGAAGAAAGCAATGGCTAACCTCTTCCATACAGTATCCAAGACCAACCACAAAGATGTTTTCCTAGAGTCAACAGGCTTCCAATTTTTTTTAAAAAAAATCTGAGGTACAGTTTCATGAACTTTAGACTTTGAGCCTGAATCCCATGCTGAGGCAGCAGCGGTTTTCGTTCTGCTTTATTTCTCCAATTTTCCCTCTCAAGCCAATATTGCTCAGAATCTAAGGGCCATTACAAGAAGTAGCAATTAATTGCTAATGGTGGACACCGTGTTGAGTGAAACTATTTACACATAATTTATGTTTACCCTTTGCAATTAAGCTTTTTTCGTACACTGACCATTCACTGTCTTATCTAATTGGAAGCAGATGGGCTAAACAGAGATATTTTCCAGATTGTTTAACATAAGACATACAACAGGTATAATCTTGTCACTCAATCACCAAACTTGCCTCTACTACAGCTGTTGCACACTGTTAAAGGCAGTCTTCTGGGAAGTTTGATAACAC
Source organism: Calamaria suluensis (assembly GCA_032468135.1). Lineage (NCBI taxonomy): Eukaryota > Metazoa > Chordata > Lepidosauria > Squamata > Calamariidae > Calamaria > Calamaria suluensis. Next base: position 91,461 of record JANHFP010004120.1, on the reverse strand, counting down.
AGTGTTCACAGAGTTTCCAGAAAGAGAACAAGATGAGATGTAAACACTTAATGGTCCCCGCTATCACTGACATCAATAAAATGAGTTAAGAATCATCAGGAAAGAAACACTTTAAATCCCACTGGATTCTGGATTGGCTTTTTACAAGAAAAGCTAATTGTTTCTAGAAAACCATAGACGATAAAGGACATGTCAATAAAGGAACTGAAGCCAAAACCACTTTTTGTGTAAAAAGTAGAATCTAGCAATACATATCCTGAGGATGCTACCCTTAAAATTAGATCAACATATTTGCACATTTAGGCTATTCAAAATGTCCAATAAGCAAACACAAACTGTCACTTTGACATTTATGGAACATAAAAAGGAGAAGGGGAAAAACATATTGTATTTTGATCAACCATCAGCCTGATAGCAATCCTTGCAATTAATGCTGAATAAAACCACTTTGCAGTTATGACCTCCTAAAGCATTATAAGACACTCACATTTAACACCATCTTGGATTACCAATAGATCTGTTTTCACCAAAAATTACTGTGCAATTCCTCCATTTCTGAAAAGCTGATTTCTGCGATAGAACCCAGCCATTTGTTTATTATTCACTTTACTGCATTTTTAGTGTCAGGAAAGAAGACTTTTATTTGTAAGGTTTTTTTTTAACCTTGCATGCTCAAACACGTTGACTGCCCTATTCATGCTGATTGAAGGGGTGTGGAATGTGGGAGATAAAATGCAATGTTGTGGTAACTCAAGAAGCAAAAAATCGTGGGCCACACATTCATTCATTAATTTTATTCATTATATGTTTATTCTGCCTTTATTACTTTAAAAGTAGCTCAAGGTGGTGAACATACATAATACCAAATGGGACTTTTTGTAATGAACAGGACTTTGTAGAAGTTTAGACTTAATTCATTCCATGGATGGACGGGCACCATAATTCCAGATCATTCTGTCTAATGACAAGTAGTGTCTTCAGAAGTTATCTTTTCTTATTGCTTTCTATTGATTTCAGTTAAGAAAACTGCAATTAATCACTGAATTGGTTTTCTGGCTTTTTTGTTGTGATAGTGATGGTGGTAGTTTACATGAGAAAGGGAAAGAAATCAGCAACAGCAATTTCTTAATTATATTTTTTTTCTTGGAAAAATTATTTGTTGAACAAGGTTTAGTAATGAATAAAGAGGGTAATAGTGTGTAATTCTTGCACAACACAGTAAGAAGTTCTAGAAAGATGGAACTTCTGCTTTAATCCTAGTTCTTGCAAAGAAAAACACACCTCAGCAGTACTTCAGATCTCCTTTTGAATTGCCCAGTGTTACCCATTAATATAAGCCTCTTTATCTAATAAGAGGTCTTCTGTAACATAACACTCAAATATATTCCTTTCCCTTCGGCATCATGCCAAATTATTTCATTGCTATAATTGTGCCTACAAAAACGACACTATTTAGAAACAGGAAAAGCATATGAAAAACCCACATTTGTTGCTACGAGAGAAATCCCTCGCTTCCCCACCAGCTGATGTTGCAAATGGTACGTCTCCTTCATGGTTGCATAGCTGCAGCTTCTCTTCTCACTACAGCAAGCCACTTGAATCCGAAATTGATTTCTATGAAATTGATTCAAACCCATCCCATCTAATCTATGGCTCTCATATAAGCACAGTAATATCCTTTCCCAAAGTTAAGGCAATCATTATTCCTGCAAACATCTCAGACCTGCAAGCCAGGTACGGGAGAAGAACAATAAGAGCCATTGCCCAGACTCTCACGTGGAGGGGAACCCACAGAGTTCCTGATTTGAAATAATCAGATGGTTTTTTTATATTTTTCATTCAAAGGAAAACCATTAATGTATTAAATATAATCCTAATTATTTAATAGAATTCCAATCATAGTTTAGGCTACTGAGTTCAACAGAAAGAATAGATAACCCTCACCACCATCCATAAAAAATGACATATACGGTAATGTTTTGAGAAGGAAGGCAAGGGTAAAATTAACGTGCTTTCAGGCTTGTCAGAGTCTTGTAAGTACAATTTGGCCTTGCTATAACTTGGATGCAAAAATATTGACTCATACAAACTTGGCTAATTGATATCTTGGTTCTAATCAACAAACCCATGACATATTCTGTTGCCAGAACTTACTAAAAAAAATATTTCTCTTGCACATTAAGGAGTAGCAATGCCCCCATTAAAATGTAACAGGAAACATAGAATAACAAAATTGAAGAGTTGGGAAAGACCATTTAGACCAGAGGTCTTCAAACTTGGCAGCTTCAAGACTTGTGGGCTTCAACTCCCAGAATTCTCCA
>JANHFP010004119.1:23394-33880 GCA_032468135.1 Calamaria suluensis | reverse complement strand
AAGGTCATTTCGGCGGGAGCTGAAGACCTGGCTCTTCTGGCAGGCAGGCCTGGGATGACCATGGGGGGTGGGGTATAAATTTGATTTTAAATTTTAAATGTTAAAATTGTGGTTTTTATTTGTTGTGAACCGCCCCGAGTCTGCGGAGATGGGGTGGTATAGAAATTAAATTAAATAAATAAATAAATATAAAACCCCCAACCAATCAGGCCACACCTCCACTAGCAGTTAAAAGGAAGAAACAGCCACAAGCTCACATTATTTTGAGAAGCAAGAGGCCGAAGACACAAGCCTGAAGATGATGAAGGAGACTTCGTCAAAACATCACCAGGAAACTTCCAATTCTACACGGGAGAAACCCGAATAACCAAAGATCCACATATAAATACCTGTGAGAACCTCAGAATGAATATATATATATATATATAAGAATGACAGGGTATAAATGAATGGTGTTGAGATTAAGATTCCCTCAACTTTTAGAAAAATATTAATCATGGTATTTTCGCACTACAGGTCTACCTTGCGTATTAAGTAGTAGTAATCAGGTGTGTTTGAAGGGTGAAGATTCCATGGGATTTACTGTCTTATCATGACTTGACTCCTCAAATATCTGATGGGTATATCATATTTAACAGTGATTTGGTGCCAAGTGGCCAAAGCACCTGCATGCGTGAGTGCACGCAAGCTAGAGCCAATCCATTACTCCTGACAATCTAGGACTAGAAAGGCCAGGGCTATAGTCAACTTATTTCCCTTGCACTTTCAGAGCTAACTGTGAATCAATCTACTTTTATTCTGACTTGATCACCCATTATATTTAGTAGCATCATCTGGTACAAAATGTGGCTAATATTCAGATTGATGGTGAAGATATCATACTCACCAAAGTTACTACTGAAACTGGATAGTGTTAGTGATGGAGAAAGAAGAAAAGGATGCATGTTTCCTAACTACGGTTAGGTGATTAGAATAGTAAAGCTATACTTAGGGTTAAGCAAGCTGACACTTCAAAACCCACATGAGGTACTCCATAGAAGACACTGACTAACTTCACACTTGCACTAAACAGTAACATAATTTTTCTCACTTTGAGTAAATTGTATAAATCCTGAACCCTTTTACAGTGATACATAAACTGTGTTTTATAGTGAAACTATTATGTATGAATCCAGCCACTGCAGATTATTTAATCAATACTTAGATCTTTACAACATCAATATAGCATTAATATCAACACTGATTTAAATAAAACAAAGGGTAACATGAGCAACTATCTAATATGGAACAGGACATACACATCTAGAAGGAAAAAGTCCATACCTTCCATTTTCGGCTAAAATTGCACCTTCATCCTTCAGATGTTTACTTTGGGTTACACAGTCTTCCAAAAGAAGTCCCTTTTTCCTTTTGGCCTCATGAAGCCAATCAACTTCACTATTATCAACCAGGGCCTGCTCATCAGCAGCTTGAGCTTCGAATTGCTCGGATGTTACCTTAGATACCTTCTCACCAATCTTTCTCTTCCATCCAAAGGAAGCCATTCCAGAAAACTGAGAAGAATGCACATGTAATTATTGGCATAATTTTCATCTATGCATAAACACATCTATTTCAATTTACATAGGTAATCCATATTATGGAAGCAATCTAGCCTAAGTAACAAATCCATTTGCTCAAAAAAGCCTAATTTTCTGCTAACAAAAGCTTACAATTTATGGTTTTGCTATCTACAGGTGTTCAAATGAATTAAAAGCAACATCATAGATGCTGGCTGGGAGATTCTAGGTCTTAAAGTTCCAGAAGTTGGATTAAATCATAAAAGGCTAGCCTTTAAGTTCATGGACATTTATAATATGATTTTCAAAGTACCTTTCAGCCAAAGACAAAGCTTAGGTGTAACCAAAATTGTGGAAACCTTTTGGCAAAAGTGTATTTTTGAGGTTTGATGGCTAATAATACCACTTTTGAGGAGGAGGTTTCAAGATAATCATATTCCACTGCTGGAATGGCCTGGGAATAGCCCAGACCTTAACCCAATAAAAATCTATGGAGCCAACTAAATAAACTTTTTGGTCAGAAGAAACCCAGAAATAAAACCCAGTTAATAGAAGCAATCATTCAATCTTGGTTTCACATAACAGCAGAACTAAAAGACTTGGTTCACTCCATGGGAAGACATTCTAAGGCTGTTTTTCATGCTAAAGGTTACCCAACTATTAACTGACATGGTGATATTTTTTGTATATCTCATTTTTTTCTATGTGTTTCACTTTTCTTCTTTATATTGTAACTGCTATTCCAATAGCAAATCCTTCATAAAAGTTACTGCATTGCATTATTGATCAAATTATCCTTCCATTGATATATAATTTTACAGTACTACTCCAAAAAGAAAGTGATGTTATTAGCAAATTTTAGAAAATCCTTTTCCCAAAAGGTTTCCACACTTTTTGCCACTACTGTATGTCAGCTGCTTATTTACACCCAAGAGGATCCAGACAATCAAGGCTCATTCAGACAAGAATGCACATTTAATTATTGATATAATTTTCATCTATACGTAAACACATCTACTTCAATTTATCACACAGGTTCTCAAACTTGTCAGCTTTAAGACTTATGAACTTCAACTCCCAGAATTCTCGAGCCAGCTCTTCTGGATGGAGAATTCTGGGAGTTGAAGTCCACAAGTCTTAAAGCTGACACGTTTGGGAACCTCTGATTTATCATATCAATTTACATAGGTAATCCATATTATGTAAGCAATCTAGCCTAAGTAACAAATCCATTTGCTCAAGGGCCAATTGCAGTGTTCCCACCGTTCAGGTTTCCTAAATTTCGAAACACCTGAAGAGCTATTAATCTGAAATAATATCTTCCAGTACAGGATTGACAACAGTCAGAAGCTTTTTGGCACTGCTGGAACCATAATAGGCACTTTGCCACCTTTTGAACTACAACTCCCAGAAGGTTTCGCGGTGGGTTTAAGGGAGTCATAGTTCCTAAAGCAGGGGTCCTCCAACTTGGCCGCTTTAAAGACTTGTGGACTTCAACTCCCAGAATCCTCCAGCCAGCACAGCTGGCTGGAGACTTCTTGGAGTTGAAGTTCACAAGTCTTAAAGCGGCCAAGTTTGAAGACCTCTGCGTTAGGGGCTGGTTTTTTCCAAATATCCCAATCCACCCACCCTTTACATAATGAAAATGCCAAAAGGTGAAATAAATGTCTTTTATTTGAGAAAACATAGGGGAGGACAGAATCCAGTGGAAAGGAGCGTAGCATGATTACCTGGAAGGTTCCCCTCTCCAGCGGCGTCTTCCTAGCCCCGTCGTTTGTAGAGGCACCAACCGGAAGTGAAAAATCCGGAAACCCGCTCTGAGCAACATCACAAACTCTATGCTCAATTTCCGGTGTTGTTGGGTTTTTGTTTTTTTTGTTTAAAAAAAGTCGGTTCTAGCCGACTATTCTCCCTAGTCAAGGGAGAAAAGGAGATGGGATTGGGGAGCCCCAGTAAAGGAAAAATACGTTCTGCGTACCGACCATAAGACCACTCGTTATGTTTATAACATTAACAGTAGAGGAACTTAAAGAGTTCCGGGGCGAGCCTTGCCCGTGCATTGCACCGCATAGCCTACGGGGTATTGTAGTGTTATGTTATCACGTGACCGACGCGGATTGCTACTATTGGCCACTTTAACCCTCCCACTTGCTGCCTACCACGTGTTGTGACTTTGATTCCTTTGCATAGTTGGGGGACTGTGGTCTCTTTGTGACTTGTGGACTTCCAACTCCCAGAATTCAATTACCTGAGCAATGCTGTCTCAGGAATTCTGGGAGTTGAAGTCCACAAGCCAAACAAGGACCATCGTTCCCCGCCCTTGCTTTTAACTGGGTTAAGATCCTCCCCAAACAATCCTCAGGTTGGAAGAAACAATGTGAGATGTATAGCCCCTTGGCCAATCCACGTTCTCCCTCTATTTTTCATTATCTCCCACAGTGGCGCCCTCTTAATTATGTGCAAGTTAATACAAATAGTGACTTTCTCTGGCTTTGCCCCCCTCCCTTTTCATGTATCTTGTGGGGAGGGGGGGAGGTATATCTGTCAAAGGACTGTAGCAATTCCTCTAACATGAACCTTGAAATTCAGGTTTGTTTATTATGCCTTAGTAAGCTATAAACAACTTCTAAATAGTAAAAATAAAGTCTCTTTAAAGCTGTGTCTAATCTTGGCAACTTTTAAGACTTGTGGGCTTCAGCATGGCTGGCTGGGGAATTATGGGAGTTAAAGTTCACAGATCTTAAAAGTTACCAACCTTGTACACCAGTCTTAAAACATGCTTGATTCCAGGTAATTTCAGGGTAAATTCGGGTAATTTTCTTGACAGTAGTAAGGAGATTGCCTTTTTCTTTTTAAATATCAAAACCGTAGTTGTAGGATTTGGGGATGATTTCCCATGCAATAATTAAATTCTACCCTGGATCAGTCAATACAGATCACCCCCCCCCAAAAAAAACAAACAAACAACCCAAATGATGAAACTATTTGAGCCATTTTCCCTCTCATCATTTCTCACCAGATCAGAACTGTGGTGGCAACATAAGTTTTGTAGTCCTAGACATCCACTTTGGGGGTGGATCGGTATACTCCATATAAAAAGGAGCTGGGTTCATACTTAAGTTATGGTTTGTTTTAATAATTTTGCTGACTTAAAACGATATCAGGCTACTGTATATTCATGACTTCGGCTTCTCTGTCCAGAGAACAGCTGCCAATCAAGAGAAAAATATACTGGGCTTGGGCAGGAATAGACAATTTGTTATCTGTCACTACTAGACCCATAAACTACTAGGGCTGATGGGAGCAATAGGATACCAGGCTCTCAAGCCTGGACCACAAGGACTGACAATAATATGATACAACTACCCCTGCTTTCACCAGTCCTCTGCATTACAAAGTCATTTCATGTGTACTTATTTATAACTTACTCACCAAATCCCCTTAGCCTTGGTGGCTGATTGGCAATGGCAATACTACCATTAATGAATCCCTGACAAATATCTAGGAAGCCTTGGGATTCCTCAGAAAGCATTGTTATCCTCTGCTCTCCGGGGATCAGAGATTAGGTTCTTCACTGAGCTACTACTTCCACCAATAACTGGAGGATCAGAAGTTGCTATTTAACTCAATGTCAAAATATATTTCTCCCAGTGTAGTAAACCTCCATCAATGTTGAGAAAGCCCCCAACCATTAAGAACAGATGAATTAAGGAAGCTAAGAAACTGTACCATGAAATTTCAAGATTTACTTGCATACAGTTTAATGTTTGTTAAAAGTAACAGGTCATATACAGCTATCACAAGCAATTTCATTCAATATTGATCCCCCCCCAAAAAAAAAGAGAAAGAGAGAGGGAGAGAATATGCAATAAAAGTAGGCACATATTGTTTTTTGAGAAATGGCAATCATCCATTTCATAAGCAATACAATGGTAAAAATCAATTGGCAAAATTATCTCAAACTTTTATACTGATTGAAAAGTTAAAAATGACAAAACATGTGAAAGTCAGCCTTTGGAAAGATTGCACTACAAAGATGGATGGGATTTATTTATTTTTTTTACTTTTTACCAATGTTAAGAATTTACATTGCACAAGGTTTCCATGTCCTACGTCATTCCCCCCCTTAGTTTTCAGCAATAAAAACAGATCATCTGAGGGGTTTTTCCCCTGGAACGAGCCCAAAGGAACAATATTTGAATAGGCAGCTTAGTCAAGCTATACACTTCTGTTATTTTTTCATTTTTAAAACAGATATTTTTTTTCTTCACAGTTCCCATCATGGTCAGTTCTGTGAAGCCTCTCGTATTTCAATGACCCTGACCTTCCTGTATCTCTAAGAAGTGTCAGCAAACAAGCTTCCACTATAGGACCACACAAGGCCTGAGTTAAAAGGGGGGGGAAGTAATTTCAACATCATATTTTACTCTAAGTCTAAAAATTCTTACAAAAACATTGATTCATTTTTTTTGCTTGAATACATCCAAGATATTCCTCTGCCCAAGTTAACAAAAAATTAAAAAGGGAGCATTGAAATGGCTTTTAAAGAAAAATTACAAAATTTTGTATTTAAGAATAGGCAACTGTACCTTTTTGCTTTGTACTTTGGCCCTCGTATTCCAAAGAAGTTAAGGCCAGATAATGAACAACCCCCCCCCAACACTCAATAAAACTTATATACATTAAAAAATTAAAAGTTTTATACATGATAACATTTCTTAATGTAGACACCAAATATAAAATTAAGCCGACGAGGCTAGCAGATAGCTTCCATTCATTTCAATTGGATTTGAGCAGGGAACATACCAAAGCTACAGTTAAATATGCAGACAGCTTTAAAAATATGGAACCTTGAAGTCAACACAATTTTACTTCGGGTTGGACTTAACTTTTAGAACCACTGAAACAGAGAAACATGTCACTTATGGTTTACACACATTAATTTTTAGGTATTTTTCCCCCAAATTTAAGATAAAAACAATTTTGATCCACAAAGGGAAAAAAGGTCATTTATGCTATTTGCAAAGTTCAGAATTAACAATTCCAAATTTTAAAAAATAAATCACAGTAATTGTAAAGATGCAGCAGAGCAAGATGCAACAAGTAGTTTTATTTTCTTGTTGTAAATTAAGGACTACTTGGTCCCCAAGACAACCATCTCTCTTTATATATCACAGCAACACTATTTAGCTACTGACTCCTTTTACATATACACACCCCACCGCCCTTTCCTTCCCACACATTTTATCTCTTTTTGGAGTACATATTTGTGACTGCGAGTCAAGTTCAGTTATAAAATCACTGTTTAAATTCTGGAAAGTAATGAAGTATGAAACTAGATCATAAGACCGCCTTAAGTGTTTGCCTCTAAAAAGGCCAGCACATGGCAAAAGTCCATGGCTACAGATTTGAGGGCCTCCTGACCATAGCACAAATTTTGAAGTTCACAGTCTACTTAAATTAAATTATTTAAAACAGGGCAGCTTCTGAATTCATGCCTTTATAGACTGAACCAGGCTTCTTCAGTGCATCCTTGAGTTGCTGGTACAAACTCACTAGATGCACATTATTGTATTCAAAATCAAGCACCTCCCTTTTATTGGCTGTTCTTAAATTCTTTGCTGGGACAATTCAGCTGGGTACCTCTGCTATACATTCCCATCAAAGTAAAAGACTTTACAAGATGAAGCCAAGCTAGTGTCTCCTTGATAATGGCTGGTGTGCAGTTTTTATTACCCTGCTTAGCATGGAAATTGGGAGACGGATGATAATTGAAATCATACTGCAAAACATTCCAAAGGCACCACATTAAGCAAGATAAATTAAGGGATCTGTTCTCCTGACATCCGAGCATCTTATAAGAAGGCTCACACACTGCTTTGTCATTGTTTGCCTAACCCTGGTTTGTTGAATAAGCCACAATTGGCTGGCATTACATATCATAATCCATGTCTGTTCAGTCAGTATTTTAAATAAGCTTCACCTAGCATAGCTTTACAGTTTTAACAGCTGGGGGGTGGGGTGGTAATCACACAACATGCTAAGCCAGGCAGAAGCTGTTATGCCATAGCATGATATATGAACCTAACCGTAGGTCTCATTAATAATCACATATTAACGGATGTTTTTCTTAATCGTGTGCATATCAAATCACAGTGAACAATTTGCCTCCGTTCTGAAATTTTCACTTAGTGCATTTGCATTACCTGTGAACTAAAGTGTTGCATCTGTACCAAGCAAAAATTTCTGTTTTTAAGATGAAAACTCTGATTGCTACCTTATCTTAACTTTGGGCTTGTTGCCAAGAAACAATAACCCAGGAATTCTATTTCTTCCACACCATTAGCACAACTGATAACAAAACAATTTATCTAGTATAGTTAAGTCACATAGACTGATCTCAAGAATTGCTCAAAGATCCTCTACAGTGGGTAAATAAACAGAATTCTTGTCAACAATAAAAATAAGGGGAGGAAAGTAACATCTTAGTTTGTTATAGCAGTTGTGGAAGCCAAGAGGAACAGAAAGGACAGCAAAACAAATTCATAAACAAAAAGAATCTGGTTTATCATCTCTTTTCAATGGGATTTATACATTTGGAACCTTAATTTACATGCCAAGAATAATCAAATTGTGCAAATCGTGGTTATGTCTTCACCAAAGAAGAATTGCTGAAACATGATACAGTATTTCCATTTAAACACCATTCTATAATTTTAGTCACTTTAAATTAAGCCTCCTTTAACTGTTTAGTGTAATTTTATCCAGTTAAAAAAAAAACAACCAAGATTTTTCAAAGTAGAGAGGGGGGAAGATTTTCTCCATCAGTTTTTCCAATGAGAAAATTTAATTTGGGGCAGCTGACTCATTTCTGACCTAACCAATTAAAGTTCTACACATTATCAAAACAAAACCAAAGTTACTTCAACTTTCAAAACTTTTAGAAATCTTAATTTGGTATACATATAAAAGCAGTATAAAAAAGTGATTATGCAACACAGGCAAAATCCAGATCACTCTTTTCTAGAAGAGTGATCTGCTAAAGATCTGTATGAAAGCTATATGAAAACAGGAGCCACTGAAATCCCTAGGGCAGGGCAGGACGTGATTCCAAAAACTGGATACACCAGTCTGGGCTATCCTATCAGCCATGGAACCATTGGGGGTTTTTTTTTAGACTCAGGCACAGAATCCATATCCTGTTGTGGCTGCAAAAAAAACAAAACCCACCACCCTGCTTCCACACACCCAACATGGGTCAGAAAACCTGCAGAGTTGCAACCTGGGACAAGCATAGTATCATTCTCACAGATCAGTTGTGCTGTGGCGGTGGTGGAAATAGCCCTATCTCACAAATGCTTCCTAGGGTCACCTGCTGGGATCTAGGGTCGGAAGTTGTGCATTCCTACTATAAATTCTGATTGCCTCCCAAGGAGCAATAAAACACCACTTGCCTCCCCATTTTACAAAGCGTTTCTGGAACCTGTCGCAGATAGTGGGGAAAATCCATGAAACGTACTTTCAGGCCCTGCCTTTCTCTTCATTGAATCAAACTGAACGTTATTATATTTGGTATTATCGTTTTCAGGACAAAGTCTGAATTGGTCAAAGCAGAGTACTATTATTAGCATTTTTTTGTCTTTCCCACTCAAGTGCACCACTGGCTGTTGAAACCTTGCCAGATGGCTGAAGTGCTGTTTGACAGGGGAACACTTTTGTTGACACAACAGAACACAAGCAAAGACGGTGTCCAAAAGTTGCCTTCTGATCTCGTAAATCAGCACGTGTACTGTAAAAGGAATAAATTATCAACGTACAAAGGTCAAACTCCACGAAGCCCTAAGGATACACAATGTAAAAACATACTGTTCTTGTACCTGCACATCATACCAGTTAGACTATTTAAAACATAATTTGCTCCGGTACATTAAAGATAAGCCTTCCCCGACCTGGAAACCTCCAGATGTGCCCTTCCTAATCTGCAGGCAGAATGGCAAACACATCTGGAGGACGTCTGGTTTGGGAAGGAACGCAGTATGAGGTGTAGACTGCTTCTAAATGCGAGTTCGATTCCTGTGCAAATTGCAACGTGGCTAAGTCTTCTCAGTGCCAAAGTTAACTGTAACTTGATTATAATTGGAAGCATTTGACTATGATTTTTTTTTCCTTTTTCGGCATGCTTATTGCTGTAAAAAAAAAAAAAAAAGCCAACCTTGTAAATCATTGTGCAAGTATTTTAATAAGATTTGCACACATTTCAAAAAATTCTATCGTGTGGCTCCCTGATCTTGGGGTTAATTCGGTCGTAGAAGAGTCAAATGAAGAGGTCACTGAAGAGGTAAGAGATGCATCAGGTGGTTTTGCTTGAACATCGGGGTCCGAGTCCTTCTGACCAGATCTATAATTAGTCACAGAGCTTGACCTCTGGGGAGTGGTAGTCCCTGATTTTCCTTCCATAATTTCATCTAGGGGCAAGCAAAGAGAAGAATTTAAAGGCTAGAACAATTTGAGAAATGAGTAAGGAAGACAAAATGTTAACGTTCACCATTCTAAGCATTCAGAATGAACATTTTACCATTATTACTGTTTCTAGTTGGTTGCACAGTGAGCTAGGTGTTTAGACTGAATTTGGCTTTTTTAAGCGATCCAACTGGTCAGTCCTAGAGAGAGATAAATCTTGACTGTTCTTTAGAAGGCTAAATCCTGAAGATGAAACTTTGGCCACCTAATGAAAAGGAAGAACTCACTGGAGAAGAATGTAATGCTGGGGAAGATTGAGGGCCGAAGAAGGGGACAACAGAGAACGAGGTGGCTGGATGGAGTCCAGTAGGCATGAGCTTGTGTGGACTCCAGAGGATGGTGGAGGACAGGAAGGCCTGGAGGAACGTTGTCCATGGGGTTGCAGTGGGTCGGACATGACTTCGTAA
>JANHFP010004113.1:79290-90143 GCA_032468135.1 Calamaria suluensis | reverse complement strand
CCCTCTTTTTTGTGGCAGCCCCTGAGATACCGGAACACTGCTATCATGTCTCCCCTAGTCCTTCTTTTCATTAAACTCATTTCACTAAATGAATTGTAACAAGTTTATTACACCCCACCCCCACCCTTTGAAAATCATTATTATTCTCTGCCTTGGTTGGGCGTCTGGGTACTTGGGTAGTCCAAATGACAGAACAGTGTCCTGTTCTCTGGAAAAGGTGAGTGATAAACATATTTCCCTTTGTGTGGCTTGATAGCAGAAATGGCTTCTACAAGCTACTCCAGAAACCACATCAACATTGTGTTCCTCTTGAAGAAGGAAGATTGTGGCAATGAAAATGACAGGAGAAAAATTCTTCCTTTCTAAAACTGTTCTCAGTAGCAGCCTGCTTGGGGAGAAAGGACTACACTTGACCTCAAGTGTAGGACCTCCCTGTGTGGGTGACCTCAAGTGTAGGACCTCCCTGTGTGGGTGAACTCGAGCGACATCAGCCATTAAACTAACTTCCCCGCCACACCTGTGCAGAAGCTTCTGTCCATCTAAGGTTGCATCGGTCAATAATGACATCTGCAATGCTCAACAGGAAAGATCATTTGAAGTCCTCCAAGCAATACAGTTACCGCTATGCTGTTTTATTTGTTTCTTAGTTAAAAGGTGAGAAGGAAACAAAAAAAGACCAGGATGCATTCTGTTAATGTTGGGATTTGGCAAACCTCTGTTAGGAGGAATGAGCACAGAGGAAGGAGTATAGTGGGAGAGATTTGAGTGTTTAAGGTATTAGAGATTAAGACCTGACCCAGTTGGTTGTAAAACTATAGGTAAAGGTTTCCCTTGCACATATATGCCAGTCGTTTCCGACTCTAGGGGCCGGTGCTCATCTCCGTTTCAAAGCCAAAGAGCCAGTGCTGTCCGAAGACGTCTCCGTGGTCATGTGGCCGACATGTCTAAAACACCGAACGCTCTTACTTCCCACCTACTTTTTCTACTTGCATTTTTACATGTTTTCGAAACTGCTAGGTTGGCAGAAGCGGGGACAAGTAATGGGAGTTTACCCCATTACATAGCACTAGGGATTCAAACTACTGCACTGCCGACCTTCCGATCGACAAGCTCAGCTGCCTTACCCGCTGAGCCACCATGTCCCATTGCAGTGATAGTGCTTGATAAGAATTTATGGTAGGGTTCGAATTACAAAATATTGAAATTGATTATTATATGTTTATATTGTTGAAAGTGACCTATGCTGTGCTACATTGTTATTGTTTTGCTTGTTCCACGCAATCTATAATTTTCTATAATTTTCCTCTAGCTTCAGACCCATTCCATATTAAGGAGGGAGATGGGGAATGGGTGATTTTTCCACTGGCCTGTGACAAAGGAAGTCAAGGGAATCCATCAATTGTTTTCTTTAACATGCCCTGCATTAACATAACATGTGTTAGCCAGCATGACTTCCTGGCCTCATTACTAAGAAGAGCTCTTATATTCAAGATTATAAGTGCAAACCAAAGTGGAAAGGAAAAAAAAAACCACATAGCAAATTTAATTTTCTCTGTTTCAGCAGGAATGTTTTGCACAAGAAAGTAATTTAAGTTCGTGGAGTTAAATAAAGTTCAACAAAGTACTGGAGGTTTTTGGAATATCAAAACATTCTCTTATGATGTCAAGAAGTAGATTTTTTAAAAAAATAGCAAGAGGTATCCACAAACATAGGAGAGGGGGCACAGTGGCTCAGTGGTTAGTGTTTTTACAGCCGTCTCAATGCGGTTTAGAGTCAGCCTATTGCCTCCAACAATCTGGGTCCTCATTTTACCCACCAGGGAAGGATGGAAGGCTGAGTCAACCTTGAGCCTGGTGAGATTTGAACTGCCAAATTGCAGGCAGACGGCAGGCAGAAGAAGTATCCTGCAGTACTGCACTTTAACTGCTGTGCCACTGTGGCTCATAGTAGATAAATGGGTATCACTTTAATGGGAAGATAACAGTATTCTTGGTGCTTTGGTGTTTAGCCATGCTGGCCACAATGCTACAGAAATGTCTTCAGACAAGGCTGGCTTCCTCAGTTAAGAAACTGCCACCTAAAGTTGAACATGACTGGACAGGGGAGAACATGACCTTTACTTTACTCACAAACATAATGATGGTGGTGACTATGTAATCAAATGTGTGGTTCACTTAATGGCCATGATTTGCTTAATGACCATTGCAAAAACTGTCATAAAATTAGGTCTAACTCAATTTATGACTGCAACCACTTACAATGACAATTCTGGCCCTAATTGTTGTGGTGAAAAAGTTTTTATTAGTTTTCAAAAACACAGAATTAAAATAAGAAAATGACTTAATTGTTGTAAGGTGAGTATTATCTGTAACCTAATGTTTTGACATATTAGTATTTGTCTTGCTATAGAAAATGAGACTTATATCAAGGGATATTCCAAGCTGACAGTCACTGGGAGTCAGGCAGCATATGAATTTAATAAATTATTGTTATTAAAATCCAGAAATGTCATAAATGAGAGAAATTGCATTAATTAGAATTGTTGCCCAAATAAATTACTTAACAATGCAATTTAATTTTGGAAATTTATAGTACAAATAATGAGATTTGGTATTAGCTTATTAAATATAATGGAAACAGATTTAAATTGTCATCCTCTTTTCACTTTTTACCCTGTAAAATTATTAATTAGTAAGTTATTGTTTCACTAGTCATGAAAATATTAGTGACCTTTTATAAGCTCCAGAAGATTGTCTTCAATACAAGGTATGCATTAAATCTATTTTACATTTATTTATTTCACAAGAATTATTAGTTACTGCAATCATATATTCTGGGCAACTAAATTTAACAAAGACATACATATTTCATGCTATTCCTCTTTGGGGTTAGTACAGAAAGTGAGTAAAGAAAAAAATATGTAAAAAAAATAAAACAGGAGAGAAAATAAATGTGGGTTTATTTGGACTGTTTATTTGGACTGTTCTTTCATAATTCATCCCTGAACTGCTCTTGGTCTGGATATCATCTCCCTCTGTTCATGCGGCCTCCCGACTTTGATTGTAGACTGTTTATAGATTGCAATGTGTTAATTCTGTCCTCTGACCCTGTAAAACTTCAGCCTTGTGGAGGACATGTCACAATTGAGGATGGAAAGAGATGAAGGAAAATGCTCCAACAGTAATGATGTGTTGCTGTTTAGGGGTACTCATAGGAAAATGAGGACTCTATTGTCCTCGTTTGCCTGAAAATTGCTTGATACACTATTATGTATTTTATACTGTGAAGTATTGACCATGCATGACACAGGTTGGAAATTATGCTCATGTGAGTACATGGCAAACCCCTAGGGCAGTGATGGCTAACCTTTTTGGTGTTGCATGCCAAAAGTGGGAGGAGTGTGGGGGGTCATGCATACCTGTGCCTACATCCATAATTCAATGCCCTCTGCATCCCGCTATGTAGGCACATGTGATCCCCCTTGTGCTCTCCCCACTTTTGGTACATGATTGCACCATGGGCACAGTAGGCTTGTTTTTCGCCCTCCCCAGGCTTCAGAGGCTTTCTTGGAGCCTGGGGAGGACCAAACAGCCTTCCCCACCCCTACCTGGAGACCCTCCGGAGGCCAGAAAAAGCCCATTTCCCAACTTACGGTGGGCCCAGAAGACCTGAAAATCAGGTGGCTAGCACGTGCATGTGTGCTGGAGCTGAGCTAGGGCAACGCTCACGTCCCTACAGATACGGCTTTGGGTACCACCTGTGGCACATGTGCCATAGGTTCGCCATCATGCTAGGGCCTCTGTACTCCTGATGCAATCATGAAATCCTAACAACATAGAATTTAACCTAGGTTTATATCAGGACACATTCTAAGTCAGCCTTTCTTAAGGGGAGTTCCATGGAACTTTCAAGTTCCAGATCAGGTTGTGAGGGGTTCTGTGAGAGATGCATTTGGAAGAAAAAACAATGCCACTGTTTTTTAAAATTATGTGTACTTCACGACGTCGTGAAGTGGGAACTTTCATCCACAGCCATCCTGTCACTTTGCTGTTACTGTGAACGTTGTAAAGCGTGGACTGTTTGCTTTGAATCGAATTGTATTCTGAGGTTTTCATATTTTTTATTCTATTTTTGTATAATTGTTTTTGCAGTTTTTATACTCAGACCTGGGAATTATTTAAAGCAGTCCTCCAGGGTAAAAGGTTGAGTTGAAAAAGGCTGTTCTACGCATTTTTGGGTCGTCACCCTACAATCCAGCAGTGCCAGAGACAAGCCGACAAAATAAACTAGGTTCTGGTAACCGTCAAAAAAACAGGTCTTTGGCTTACCCTTGTTTCAGAGGTAGCTGCAATACCTGTTTAGGGGTCTTGGCTAAACAACCTTCTCTTAGATCACTGTATCTTCCGTAGAGGAATAATCAGGCAAATGAGATCTCTAATCCTCAAGCATGACATATTTTTGATGATCAGGAAGCTGGCACCCTAGAAACCATGGATGGATGAGGAAAAATATCATTATCTTGTGTATGATTTCCAAGTCACGTAAGTTGTGGCAGTAATGGCAGTTTCAATATCAGTGGAGATTTGTACATGCAGAACCCAATAACGTACACCCCCTTCCTGAAAAGATATTGACATCTATATGTCCCCTCTCATCAGTGGTGGGTTTCACATTTGTTTACTACCAGTTATGTGTGGCTTGGTGGGCGTGGCATGGTTTGGTGGGTGTGGCTTGGGAAGGATACTGTAAAATCTACATTCCCTCCCTGCTCCAGGGGAAGGTTACTGCAAAATCCCCATTTCCTCCCGATCAGCTGGGACTCGGGAGGCAGAGAATGGATGGGAGTGGGGCAAGTCAGAATTTTTACCTCAGGTTCTCCGAACCACTCAAAAGTTCTGCTACTGGTTCTTCAGAACTGATCAGAAACTGCTGAAACCCACCTCTGCCTCTCATGTTTCCATCATATCATCAGAAAAGGAGGAAGGAGAAAGGATGGAACAGGATACAGCGAAAAAGGTGACTCAGTCTATAGACTGTCACCAAAGAATGTCAAAATGTCAAAAGCCAAAGAACAGAATAATCAAGAAATGTCCAGGAGGGACCCTAGGGGAGAAATTGATTATTTGGAAGTAGGCTATTTCCTGAATAGTCTCACTTCCCCAATCAGGGCTGAGCAGCACTAAATGAACTGGTTTAATGGTCGGAGCTTTCTATATAAAGGTCTTTCTCACAATGGTCTAATTTCATGGGTCTAATTTCATTCTACCTTGATTCTCAATATCTTTTCCTGGGAATTGGAGGCCTTTGACATGACCCGTTCTCCTTTTCTTGCTCTATTTCTATAGCTTATAGCTGTACACTCTCACAGTGCATCAACTAGTGTTAATGGGCTTCTGCAGCTGGAAGAATGCAATATGAATGCTACCCAGTTTGGTAACACTACAACTTTGAGGCAGGGGTAAAATCCATCAGGTTCTGGAGAACCAGTAGCAGAAGTAAGTAGTTTATTACGTCAGAGACCAGGACAAAAAACACACACAAATGCAACTATTTACAAGTGTAGTAGGGTTGCCAGATGGTACACAAACTGTAGACTCGGGCAGGCAAAAGTAAACCACTTCCAGAAGAACATTGCCAATAAAATAAAATAAATGGCAGACTCATCCAGGAGATTGCCAAGAATCACACACTGGCACCATATTTTACTTTTAGCATCTCAGAGTATGCAGTTGTTAATTTATTTTTTATGTTTTATGCTGTTTTGAGTTTTGCTCCTCCTGCGGATGTTTTGATTTTTTTTTCTTTTCATATCACAACTGAACCAAGAGACTGCAGAAAAATGTCACTGGTTAATGAACCTTGTGCATTTTGAATCTTGGACTGGGGCTTTTTTTTCCCCATTTGGTTACAAGATCAGTAGCTCTCCCGAATTCAACCTTGGACTCTTAATGACTTTGCAAAAAGCCCTTGGACCAGAACATCTCAAAGCAAGAGCACATAAAATTTTGATCATAAATAGAACATAGGAATTAATTTTAAGAAGCCCAGCTTGGAACAGATGGCTTCCCTTGGGTTTCTTTCCACGGGAGTTTGGGAGATCATAAAACAGCTGTGAGTTTCCCCACAGGACAAGGTGAAAAACCTCTAGTTCTCTATGCCTCAGGACGCAGCATTTGAATCTGGAGTTAACAACCTTATGCTAGTTTGGATGTTTTTGAGGACGTCTATTGTTATTGTTTCCTAATTAATGTCAGAAAACCAAGATCTAACCTGACAAAAATCAAACAGGGTTTCTGAGAGATTTTGGTGCCGATCAAAGACATCAGGACAAAAGTAGGAGGAGGCTGTAGTTTTTCAGGAAATAAATAAAGCCTAATTATAAATAATCATAAACTCCATCTGGAATTCGTAAGTGCTTAATAAAATAAGTTTTAAAATGTGTTTGCAGGAGGAAAAAGAAAAGTCAAGATGCATCGGTTCTCCGGTCACAATATAGAATTCATTTTGCCCTAACAATTGAACCAATACTCTACTCAGTCCCCTACAATATTGCATGAATGGAGTTTGCTCCTCTTGTTTTATCCTCTTCAAAGGCATCTAAGAAAAGGCAGCCTGGCTTCAAATAAACCTGATTTCTCCATCTCTCTTAAGATGTCTAGAACCTATCAACAATGCTTACTTGGCTAAAATAGTTTTTTGTCTATTATATTGATGATGATAATGACTCAGTGGCAGTGATTCAAGAAAGAGCCTCAGGCCTCAAACAGTCTTCAGTTCTCTGCCTTAAATGATACTATTATTGTAATTGATTAAAACACTTCCTAAAATTACTGCTTTTTCTTTTTTCTACCTTACCTATGATTGGAAAACCTTTGGCCCTCTACTCACTTGTACCTTACTGCATCCCTGATGACAATGTTATTCTGCCATTTCTCCTTGATATTGCTTTCATCTCTTTACCAGCCCATGCCTGAGAAAGTTTGGTTTAGGGTATAAATGTTCAAACAATATTTTTCATTTAGTCTGATTACAAACAAGAAGCAATATTAAAGTGATGCTAATCTACCATTATTTGTCTGCACACGTTAGTAGTGGCAGTCTGATAACTTATAGGAGGCAATATGAGCAGGACTGGTTATTCTGGGTTGTATTTGTTCTGATTCACGGCATATCTGACTCCATATTGGGAGGGGGCAGGAAAGAACATGGTGAAGTATAAGCTTATTGGAATGGTTTGGCAGCTGCAGAGTATGCCGGATTGTTGCCAGGTGTTGAGAGATCTAGTCATTCTTCTACATTAGGCAGTCTCTGTTTAGCCAGTAACTTGTTAGTCTTGTTTCAAATGCAGCTTTAAAAAATTAATCCCTTTCAGTCAATCAGCTGCCTATCAGGGTGACTTGGATAGGTAGTTTAATGCACTTTTTAAGAGTACTAAAGCCACACAAAACAAGCCTGCTGGATGGCTGATTGGAGGGATAGGAAAGCTGCCTAGTAAAAGAGTTGGGACTGTTCCACTTTGCCAGGCAGCCCATCTACCCACCCCTGTCAATCATTGTCCAGCACCAACAATTGTTCTCCTTTGACTACATCCTATTCAACATGCAATTACGGTAAGTACCAATATCAATGAACTTAAAAGCAAGTGGGGGGGGAAGGGAAGGGGAGAGTTCTGGAACATGAACCATTTAAAAATGTATTTTTATTGCTTTTAAAGTAATAGAAAAAATAAAATACAAAGGGAAGATAGATACTTTATAAAAATGCATAAGTGCTTAAAAATAGATTAAAAAAAATACCACAGGAAAAAAACAGGGTATAAAATGTGGTTACATCAGCTAACAGTTATAAACATAATTCTATGTATTATCTAATGCAAGCATTAAGTCAATATATATTTATTTCTAATACTTGTATAGCAATAATGGTTTATAAAAAACATGTATTTATTTTTTTATTTTATTAGTTTGTCAAACATGTACAAGATGGCAGGTATGAATATGAACACGAACATGAACGAGGGAAATGAAAACAGATAAATGGGGACAGTAGGACCCCATTTGGGGTGGAGTCAGGGCAACTGAATGGAGCTGAGCGTTTACTGACCATAAGCCCTTCCTGACACCTACGTGGAGCTCACAGCAGAAATTTTCACCTTGCCCCCGATAAGAGAAACATCTGTCGCTGGCTAGGATTCAACTCTCAACGTTCCGATGGGGGGCAACTGTCTTCACCTCTAGGCCACTGGGCCATTCAATATTTTTTTATTTATAAAAAATGAAAATTGCTTATATTGATAAAAATATAAAATGTTTTTTCAATAGAAGGTAAAGGTTTCCCTCGCACATATGTGCTTGTCATTTCCGACTCTAGGGGACGGTGCTCATCTCTGTTTCATAGCCGAAGAGCCAGCACTGCCCAAAGACGTCTCCGTGGTCATGTGGCCGTCATGACTAAATGCCAAAGGCACATGGAACGCTGTTACCTTCCAACCAAAGATGGGCCCTATTTTTTCTACTTGCATTTTTATGTGCTTTTGAAACTGCTAGGTTGGCAGAAGCTGGGACAAGTAATGGGAGCTCGAACCGATGAACTGCTGACCTTCCAATCAACCTTCCAATCAACAAGGTCTATTACGGATGATTTTTCTTTTTCAACTGCATATATGTTACCCCACTCACATCTGCACACGTCTCCATAGATGAATCAGCTGGCTGGTGGGAGGCATGTGTGCATGTGCAGTAGAGCTGACCTAGGGCAATAGCTCATGTGCCTGTAGAGATGGCTCCGTGTACCACCTGTGGCACGCATGCCATAGGTTCACCATCACAGATCTATACCAACTATCAGTCGGTTAGGAATTTCCTTTAGGCACCAAAACACATCTTCCCTACTGACACCAAGAAAGTTCAAATTAACTTTGTCCTGTGTGAATGCAACAGATTTTGAGTACAGGTAAATATCTTGTCAAAGTTTTCAATAAGTCCTGTGATATGGTAGCAGATATGCCATTTGGAGTACAATACTGAACAAGTGGGAAATTTTTCTGTGCTTCATGGTTGCTGGTATCAGTTGCAATTCCAAATCATTTAACATTACTTAGTGATTTTATAAATTTGGAAATGATATGGGGTACAATTTTTTTTTAATATAATTGCCTCATTTTGGTTTTAGCTTGTTATATCTTTTGTGGTTTCTAAGTCATCAAACAATGTAAGCATCAAACCAGTGTGGTAATTTGTATAACTGATGATGAGTAACTGTCAAATGCTTAAATTGCTTTGAAAGGATATGCTTTTTAAATATTGTTGAATGTTTAGGTTGAAAAGTTGATGTTACTTTGCTTGATGAAGCTGAATTCCTTACTATGCTTTTGTGCTTCTCACTGTCTCACTGCCTTAAATCAGTAGATCCCTTATTAGCAAGGGACAAGATAACTGTCGCAAACGGGATACTTTGCTTCATTTTCACTGCAGACATGAACAAAGCAAAGAAAATCACGCTTCATACAATCTGAAAATTTACATTTTCTCTTAAGTCAATTTACTCAATGAGCAATACAAATATAGTACTTGTTATTAACAGAAGGAAAGCCACTACTGATAATATAGAATTGATGACAATGCAGCTTTCAAATTTCACCACAGAAATTAGGGCAAGAAATATGATTTGCAGACTACAATGATAATAGATTTGAAGGGGCTAGAATTGAAGCCAATTGCTGGAATCAGGAAAGAAGTTAAATAACGTAACTCATGTAAATGTAGGCTAGTGAATCTATCAATGGATGTGCGGAAAGAGAGACGGAGACAATTTGCAACATCACAATACATGAAAGTCTGAATGATTACTGCCATT
This sequence comes from Calamaria suluensis, assembly GCA_032468135.1. Taxonomy (NCBI): domain Eukaryota; kingdom Metazoa; phylum Chordata; class Lepidosauria; order Squamata; family Calamariidae; genus Calamaria; species Calamaria suluensis. The sequence continues at coordinate 80,287 of JANHFP010004113.1, read as the reverse complement.
AAAGCAGTTCAGAACAAAGCAAGACACTCAAAAGTCAGACAATATTTCATTTTAAAGCTAAAGCAGCTGGACCAAAGACATGAGCACAAAAAGGAAGACATGTTTTCCCCTTTGCCAGACATTTGATAACTCTAAGCAGGAAATGCTCCAGAAATTAAAAGAAGTGTTTTGGGGGTTTTTGTTTACAAACAAACAGAACACCAGGAATTTTAGAATCAGACAAGCCAAGTCTGTATGAGAGATTTTTTTATAAAATGTGCAACAAAACAGAAAAAGGAATATGATAGAAATCACAAGTGGAAGCAAAAATAATTGAATTCGAACAGATTCACAAGATTAACTCTGAAAGGCAAGTGACAAAAGAATTGCAAAATGTCAAAAAACTAGATTTACTCAAAATGGAAGAATTTCAAAGGAAAAGAAAAGTTGACAAATAAACCATTTTGAGAATACTAACAAACCAGGGAAACCTTTCTCATACCAGATTAGAAAAGGAAAGGAAAACAATATTGACATTAAATATGAGAAATAAATCTCTACTCACAAGATTGGAAATTATGGAAGAACTGTATAATTTTTTCAGGGAATTATGTTCCAAGACTCATATTGATGAAGCAGATTTGAATAATTATATCAAGGGCTCTGCACTGAAATAATGAAAGGAGCAGCATACAGAAATATTAAGTAAACCCATAACTATTCAAGAAACTAGAGAAACAATAAAACAAATTAAGTTAGGGCAGCTGCCAGGCCCAAATGTATTTAATATTTATTAAAAAATGGAGGATGAACAACAAGAAATACTGACATAAAGTATGAATGAATCCACAGAGAAAAAGGAAATATTTCAAACTAGGGAAGAAGCATATATATATTTGGGCAACCAAGTATCTCCACAAATATATATATATATATATATTTGTGGAGATACTTGGTTATATATATATATATAAAATCTACGAAAATATATATATATATATGTAAATTTGTCTATTCT
>JANHFP010004113.1:65136-75592 GCA_032468135.1 Calamaria suluensis | reverse complement strand
AGTTTGGGAACCTCTGACCTAGAGCATCTTCATGACCAACTGTTCCCAACCTGGTCCCTCAACTGCACACCCTTCAACTGCACACCCATTGTCATTGTAACTAAGTCCATTAACCTCTTCTTTTTTCTTCTTTTCCAGCATTAGAGCCTTCTCTAGGAAAGTAGCTCTTTGAATAATATGTCTGATAATTTGAGCCAGGTTATTGTGCTTGAGTGAGAACTCTGGATTTATTTGATGAACAACTTGCTTGTTTTCTTGGCTATCCATTGTATTTCCAGGAATCTTCTCCAACATCAATTTTCAAAAGTGTCAGTACTCTTACTGAACTGCTTTGCCAACTTTTGCTTCCATAGTGTCACATGAGTACCATTGCTTGCATGACTCTGATCTTTAAGTATAGACATATAATGGTATTGTAATGTTTTTCAATGTCAAAGAATTAGATCTATCTATCATCTTTCTACATAAACACACTATATTAAGTATCTCTTAATTCAAACAATTGGACTAACAAAGCAATGCCACAATGGTTAATCATAATTTAGAAGGGATTACTAAAGCCATAAATTCATGCTCAATATAGGAACCTAAATTAAAATATCTCAGAAGGCTGTTTACTTTTCACTTTAACACATTCAACAAAATAGAACTCAACCTTCTCCAAATATTTTTTCTCTCTCTAAATTATTGTTGCTCTGTTGGAATTTTCTTCTAACATTCCAGGAGAAGATGCCACCTTCTAACGTGACCCCATTTGTTCACACCTGCAAATAAAGGAAAGAGCAAGTTGTGACTGTACATTTTTTCAGGTATTTGAAGAACGCCACCATATCTCATCCACACTCCCACCCATTGGCTCTTCTTCAGAGAACATCACAGGTCCTTCAATCTTTCTCTATAGCAGTAGTTCCCAACCTTTTGGGTACCAGGGACTGGTTCCATGAAAAACATTTTTTTCAGGCTGGGAATGGGACATGGTTTCACATGCTACCTTGATCTCGCGCATGCAGATGAAGCTTTGCTCGCTTGTGCAGACAGACCAGTTCCTAAATGGGCTGTGTACAGTATCCAAGGAGTCTCACCATGCTGATTTAATTATTTCTCTTCAATAGTATTATGTTTGCAAATATACTGATGTTATGTATGAAAACACAGCCTTGGAAGAGAGAATGGAGAGGACTCTAAAAAGATGACTGTGAAGGAGCAGAAGATTATGAGCAGCAGGAAGGTATAACTAGTGTCATTAAAATTTTCATGAAAAACATATTTAATTGGAAACTACATGTCCCAAGCATATTTAATAGCATATTTTGTTATCAAGCAGTATGAGATTGTAAACACCTGTTTCTTACCTACTGGGAGATATTGGAATTTGCAGTTCTATCTCACTCAGGAAACAAGTGAGGGATAATCTACTTTAAAATATTTTAAATAAACAATCCACTACTTTATCATGCAATCTTAAAGCTGCAATCATCTATACATCTACTTGGGAGTAATAGCTATGAAATGAGTGAGTTATTTGTATTAAATACCTGCTGCAATTTGAGGGGGGAGGGGCTTTCACAATCATTCAAAACATTCCAGGCTATTTACTTTAGCCCCTTCATTTGTAGAAAAGCCTGGTTAAGTATACAATAACTACAGATTTGGATTAAATGATACTCTCCAATCTTTCATTATTCTTCATTAATGGTTTTTAAATTACAAATGTATCTTCAAACAGTGCCATTAGTGATCTCCCTCCTTGCAGAATAAAAAAAAGAGTAATAGTACCTTAGAGACCCACCTTCCCCTTTTTTGCCTCAAAACACCTGCAAAACAGCAGTTGTTCATGGAGGGGACTCTCTGATTATCTCCTCTTTCAGATTCAATCGAGGTAGCGTATTGCATCATGATTAAATAATCCAATGCTTCAGTTAACCTAATCTTGTGCATTTCTCAGAAAATAAGTCCCACTGAGGCACAATGAGGCATACAGGAAAGAAAGTGTATACACAAATAGATCTATTGCCATTTTTCACCCTGACACACCGAATAGGCAGGCAGTTTGCTTTTTTTTCTGCCTGAAACAGTTTTTTCTCTTTCAGGCAGAAAAAAAAGCAAACTGCCTTTTATTTTTTTAAGGAAACAAGCACACGTCAGTACTTTAGTGCAAATACACAGAATATATTCGCCGGCAGGCAAATGTAATCGAAGATTGGGACGCTTATAAATACTATACATAAATCCACTGCAACGTTCTGTATATCTTCTTGGAAGGAAACCTATCGAAATCAAACAGCCCTTCCAAGGCAAAGGAAGTCTCTTCTTTAACGCCTGCTCCTCTCGCCGAGATGGGATAGGAATCAGCGTCTTTCGCCTGTCGCTAAACGGATCTACTCAGAAGTAAAGGCCACTGGAGTCCTTCGAGGTCAGCGTCGGCTTGTAGGATTGCGATCTTTTAGCAGCTCTTTTTGGTCCGCGCTTTTGCAAAGACGGATCTGCCCAAAAGGAGCTGCAGGCCAATTGCCGCTCAGTCGGAACGATCCCTGCCGGGACGACGCCTGCTGGCGGATCTCAGTGGGAAGGGACCCTGCAAAGGGCTTTTCTCCCTTGCATGGACGAAGCTTCTGCGTTCCTCCAGTTCCTTTTTCCCCCTCTCCAAGGTTGCAATCTGTCCCTGACCCATCCATGCAAACCACGGTCCTAGTTCGGAGGTCCTTTGCCTTAGCCTCGTAAATGTCTATGCAAAAGCAACAAACTTGTTCATATGACTGTTCCCCCTCCCCCCTCATTTGGAAAGAACGATCTTCACGTGCAATGTAGTTTTATTTACGGAAAAAAACACACCCATTTTCAAGCGAAAATCCCCCCTCCCCTTTTATCCCCAGTATTGTCCGGATCCTTTTGCTTCGGCGTGATGATTACTTTCCTCGGTGGGCAGAAGGGCGTGCATTGAATGGAGGCGATGGCCGGATTATTAAAAATTATAATTTGAAGACCGACAACAACCCGCAAGGCGCCACCTTGGGGAAGGTTGAGGTTATTGAGCACATTTTCTGTTCTGGGGAAGGTTTCAGTTGAAAAGAAATGTCCTTTTTTTGCCCCCCATTCTTTCTGGGCAGGCTAATACTGCTGCGCAATATTTCCTGTTGATCTATCCGCCTTTAGCGCGGATGGGAGATGGAAACGGGATCCTCACGCCCATTTCTACTTCCCTACGTAAATTTACGCACAGGTCGCCTGTGGTTTAAAAAGGAGATCAGAGAGAAGCTGTGGGAGTTGCGTGGCAGAGGAAGGGAAGGAGGGTCTGCCTACCTTTAGTGGAGAGAAACATAAAGATAGAACTTTTTCATTGTAGGTGTTTTGCACACACACAGCTTGGGCATTGCAAGGTGTCAAATCCTCTTGGGTTGTGGAGCTGAGAGAGGATTGCATTTATATTTTTTTTCTTGTCTGATAATCATAGGTATCTTCATATGAATCAAATGAATTATTATCATTATTAGATTTGAGAAGCCGATGGGTGCTGTTTTGAATGGACTTTTAGGATGACTTGTGTTTACTATGCTGTCCCCCAGTGAATGGGACACTGGCTTTGCCAACCCTAATTTTAATATTGTAACTTTTAATGTTTTGAAATTTTTTTTCCCAACGTTTGGTTGACTGGTTGGTTTAAAATGGCTGTTTTATGATGTTGGAAGCTGCTCTGGGTGGCTTGATAGGGAGATAGGTGACATATCAATGTAATAATAAAATATTGAGTAATCCCTCTTTTTTAATTGGTTTACCTCCAGAAATTGCGGGTGCTCCATCACTGGAAGGTGTTTTTTTTTTTTAAAAAAGAAGAGATTGGACAGCCATTTGACTGGAATAGTAGTGTCTCCTGCCTGAGCAGGGGGTATGGATTAGAAGATCTCCAAAATCTCTTCCAACTCTTATTCTGTATTCTGATTAGGAAGAAAAAAATGGCATAACCAGGAAAGGCAGCTGGCTGACCAGGTTCTGAATTGGGTCACTCATTCCAGGGTGGCCAGGAATCTGTGAGATTGGTTTAAACAATTTCCCTAATAGCTCCCAAGAGACTCTTCCTTACTGCTGGGTTGTTTTTTGTTTTTCTTTTTACCTCAGCACAATTACCTCAGCAACGATGAGTTTGCTCTCCGAGTCCTACAGAGAGAGAATAGCAATATTGAAGGAGGGAGAGTAGTGAGGTTTCTTTTCATGCATGAGCAGCCAGCTGGTCCTGTTGCATATAGTTAGTCCTCGTATAGTGACAGTAGTTGAGACCAGAAACTCATTTATTAAAACTGAAGTGGTTGTGAAGTGAAACAGCAACTTTGTGTTTATGATCTTACTTCAGCTTTTTCCTTTTGCTTTACAGACTTGAGAAGGATGTGGATTAATCACAAAGTTAGTTATTTAATCTGCTAATGGTCACTCTATTAGGCAGTCCCCTAATGAGGACTTCTTTTATTAGAGTGGAAAATGGTAGAAAGAAGCCAAGCTGACCCTGTCCCCTTTTCTGGAAGAAATAACCTATTCAGTATTTCCACATTAGGACAGATAATAAAATAACAAGGGTTGGCTCAGGTTACCTGTAACTTCCATTTTTACAGAAATGTCTTGGGAATGATCCTTGTGAATATGGCACAGCATTAAAATACAGCAACACAACAGACCCTGAACATTTTATGGAGCAGGATAATGGCTCCTTTTTAATGCCAAACTATCATAACAATAACTCTTATAGGAAAGATGCCCTTGACATTTTAAGCATGTTCTAGTGGTGAGCTTTATCTTTTTGGCTCGAGGGTTATCCTTCCAGTCCATCCTTTATTACTTTTTTTCTCATTGGAATTTCATGATCCCCTTGTGTGGTTTAGCCTCCCAGCAATTTTAAGAACCTCCATCTTTTTACAGGTCAAAAATAGTTTTCACCCTTTTATAATTCAAAAATAGAATCTAAGTCAGCAACTTGGAGAATTCCAAAAGTTTAGAGACCTTTTTTAGATCTAAAGGAAATGAACATTGCTCTATAAAACACCCAAAACAAAAACACCTGGGTACAGCTTTTTATGTCTTGATATGTGTTGATAAAGAATATTAAGGAAGTGTCACTTAGCTTCATCAATTTCAATATGTGGGAATTTCAACTGGAGTCGATGTCCACACAATTTAAATGTTGCTGAAGTTGAGAAACACTGTATTAGAATATCAGATCCTCTGGGACTGGTTCCAGATTCCAGGGTCTTGAAAATGAATTGGAGCAATTTTCCATGTGTATCTGGCATTAAACAGCCTAGGATTAAACAGCCAGATACATATGTCTTGTGATGGCTGGAGGGCTGTTAGATTAAAAATGGCAGCTAATCACAACTATTCGAAGGGCCTAGTTTTTTTTAATTGGGCCTACTACTCAAGCAACTGCATTAAGCCTTGAGATCTCAGCACCAGTCTATGGATATATAATAACACTGTTTTGAGAAACACAGCATGTCACTAGATAAAAATAAGGATCTTAAGCCTGAATTCCTAAGGTGAACAATTTTAAAGTGTTGGGAGTACCTTCAGGCAGAAGACTGAATAATTTGAAAAGCTTTCTTTACCTGATCATGATACAGCATTTGAAAAGAAAAAGAGTGTTATGTTGTAAATCCACGATTTATCAGAGAAATTTGGATCTACAGTATATCCATTGTCTAATTGATGCTTTCTATGCAGCCTAGCTTGTAGAAATGTTTATATGAGAATTTGTTTATAACAACCATAAATTAAATATGTATGTGTTTGGAATGTCCTCACATTTTCTTTCATTGATTTCTAGTTTCTAAAACAGCAAGAAGAAAATTTGTCAAAAAATTTGTACAAAACAGAAACTTCTATGTTTTCAAATTATTTTCTGCTTTTATTTGTACTGCTTTATCTTTGTAAGTTAATTCGTTCACTGTAATGTGATAAATAGAAACTATTAAAAATAGCTACTCTTGGTAACTGACATAAAATGTTATTAGATGAATTAAATTAAATTAAAATTTAATAAAACTTAGATGTAAGAGTCAAGATGCTGGCCTAGAAACCAGAAAATGGTAAGTTCTAGACCTCTCTTAGGCATTAAACCATTGGGTAACTTTGGGCAAGTTACTTTTTCTCAGCCCAACCCATCTTACAGGGTGGTGGTTTTGTGGAAAATAGGAAGCCAGGAGTATTCAATATGTTTGGTGCCTTGAGATGACCCTTTAAAAAAAACATCAAACTCTAATAATAAAATGAATGTAAGGTCATTTGGATAAAAATAAATTTTTGGATGTAATTAAAGACACGAACGAGAGCATTTTGATTTGAATTTGATATCAACCCAATCCTAATCATATGTATTAGTAGGCACATTTTACTGATTAGGATAAAAAGCCTAACTTTATATAGAGAGTTTCTTGATTATAATAGTATTGTATCTACAGTACTAAATTATTGTTATTTTCTAAAGTGTATAGTTTACTTGAATGTAAAGCTGATGATTCAGAAACTAGTCCAATAGTATAAATTTTGACACATTTTAAAATGTCATTTTATATTAATATAAGTTTTGCTTAATTACAAATTTAATAAATCCAAATAATAGTATTTGAATAAAATATTAAGATTTGGATCTTAAGCATAATTGTTTAAAAGACAAAATAGAAGTCCATTATTACATAATATGCTCATTGTTAATATACATTACATTTTACTATGTTATTTATGTTTTTACCTAGTACCAAAAGGAAAGTACTATAAACCTAGGAGTGAATGAGGTTGCAGATCAGAACAGTCATTCAATAACCATTTGACTTCAAGGCTGCCAAATGTTGTACCAAGCAGTCATTAATCTGGAAAGGAGTAAGAAAGAAGCTAACCCCTGAAGGCATAATTGTCATTTTAACAGGCTGTGGATGATTACCATTGTATTTGATTTACATTCTACTCTACAATACCAACTGTAATTTAACCAAAACGAGCAGAGTCTACTGCCTAGTTAAGCTGAATAATCAAGTGAAGTTGTGAAGTAGCAAGAGACCTGGGATTTATTGATGCGTTCTGATTGGTAATTGTATCTCTCTGGTGAGGACATTCAGAAATAGGGCAGCTCTCATTAAAGAGGCCTGATCTCAGATAGCCTCTCACTGAAAATCAGCACAGACCTTTGAAAAATGACATTAAATTCTGGTAGGAAAATACAGATTCCTTTAAAATGCTAATGCACTAATTTATTTTGTCAGTTTTTAACATTCCAGAACAGAGAACTTCCACATTTTATTTTTGACAATACATCATGGAAGACTGTAATTTAAAAACAGTTTTAGCTACACCAGAAGAAACACAAGAACCATATCGAAAGAAATTTAAAATTGATAGTAATCAAGTGATCTTTGAGAAGAGGCAGCAGCAGTTATTTGAAATATGCAGTGAAGATAAAAAACTAGCAAACAAATTTCTCAGTTTTCCTAAAATATGGAATTTTAGTCAGCCTAATTTGGAGTTACGAGAGAAAAACTGTACAAATTTAAAAACCAGTGTAAGACAACATGGAAATTTCAAGATGTATATGAATGCCAATTTACAATCCAGATTGTTAGAAAATATTCCGTACGTTGGAAAATGGCCTCCTAATAGTTGTACCAGGAATGGTAGTTGCAAGTTAAAGAAAAATAATTCAGATTTCATAAAACTTGAATCTTTGGTCTTATGTGCAAAAGAAAGTGAAACAGCAACAAAGTCTGCCAATACGTCAAAGACAAATGAATGGCCAAGAAGAGGTATATTTTTTTATATTATCTTGGCAGAAAAGTTTATTTCAAGAATAGAATCCTTATTTGGAGATGTGCCAGAATTTCAAAATAAAGAAAAGGACCCAGATTGTTGTCATGTGTGTAAAATGTTACAGTCAGAAAAACAACATCTTATTTCAAAACCAGTTAGAAGTGATGAAAATAGTGATGAAGAAGTCTTAAAGTTCTGTTTGCCACCTAAGTACTTTATGAATGGAAAAAAGTCAGACTTTGAATCTTTGAACTATGAGTATACAAATGCTTTACATAAGAACAGTGATAGTTTATCCTACAAAAAGCAGAAAAGATTTTTTGGAAAGAAGAATTTCAGAAGAAACAAAATATTTCGGCACACATATACACTTTATTCAAAAAAATGTGGAATAAATCTTAAATTAACAAAAGGTATTGCTTTTCAGCTGTTTTTACAAAGTAAAGGAACATATCATTACAGTACTGTAACAGAAAATGATATTCCAGCACTTAACCACATAAGTCAAATTAATCAACAACGAACAGAAAAATGTAATGAAGACACAATAGAATGGTTCTTATGTCCTACAGATATTAGGGAAGATTATATATTTTCAATGTTTTGCTCTGGAAACAAACAAACAAGCCAAATAATACTTTCTAATAATCAAAGTATCCAAAGTAAAAAATTCAATATTTTATGGGAAAGAATATTCCTAAAACAATTCCTATACATTCCTGAAACAATCTACAATTTGGCAGATAGTTTTAGATTATTAAATTATCTGATTTTAATTCCCATCATCCTTAAAAAGTCAAAAGCTAAAGATTTTAAACTTGAAACAGATACAGTGGAACCATTCATTGAAAAGAAAAAGAGAAAAATTTGCAATCAAACCAGTGATTTTTCTTCTAAAAAAATTAAACATTCTTATTTTGTTTTAAGAGCAGATAACAAATGGGAAAAAACAATATTTAGAAATAGCATTAATTGTACAAATAACATATATGTCCCCAAATATATAGTAACAGGTAGTAAAGAAAGAATGAATAAAACGCAATATAATAATAAACATAAGCAAAATAATCCATGCAATTTTGTTGATAGAAAATCTCATCTTGATACACATAAAAAAATTTCCCTCAGTTCTTATTCAGAGGAAATAGAACACATTTCAATACTGGGAGATGTAATAATTACTGATGAAAAATATAGCAAACAATGCATAACTGCTGACAAAGGAATCACTAGAAATCATTCTGAAATGTTAACTTTTATTTGTGCGCCACTCAAGTTATGTGCAAACAATAGTTGTCTTTTAAAGCAAGAAAGGAAAAGTAAGACATCTCAATATTTCAAAGACAGGCAATGGCTAAAACACAAAATTAATGGTAAATTTTTCCCAATTTTCAAAAGACTTTTTAAACATTCCTTACATGTTAACCAGTATTTTACTTCCAACATGTTTCATAGCCTTTGTCGAACCCAACATATGGTGATAAGTGTAGAAACAAAGCAAAGTAAAACTTCTCTGTATGGAAAAAGAGCAAAACCAAGGTGCTTTGGATTTGAAAAATTTGAAACATGGATTTCAAATGTTTTTAAGACACCCAAAGCTAAAGCAATAGAAAATACGAACTTTTTGGATAGTAACAATATTTGGTTGAGTGGCACAATTATGTCAGAAATACTATGTATAAACCAAACTGCAGAGCATGTAAACAAGACAAAATGTGCCATTGCTGAGAAGAACTATGTAAACAAAAGAAATAAGTCTCAGAATTTATGTGAGCTATATTTCAAAGAGGAATGTGCAAAGTCTGTTAATTCTGTGGACAAATTAACAATCTCATGTTCCACAAAACAAAAAGGTTTTGACGATTCAAGAGAAGGGCATTTTTCTTCAGAAACTAACAGAAGAGCTCAGTTTGAGTTAGTACTGGAAGAGCTTCGTATGTTCAACGAAATTAGTAAGGAAAATGAAAATAGCCTGTCACAAACAGGAATAAATATTCTTGAGAAAGAATCTCATTTACTAAATTGTTCTGATAACACAGCAGATATAGTTAATGGAAATATTAATACAGTCATTTCCACAACTGATATGACTATGAATTGCACTTCTGGAGTAAAGCAAAATAGCTGCAAAAAAAGTTTTTTTAAGCAGAACATACAATTTGGAGAGCAAAAGATACCCCACAACTACAGTTCAAATCTATCAGGTAAAAATATATTCTGTTCATCTTCTGAAAGTAAGTAAATTATTTCCAAAAATATGCAAGTCAGATGATTTTATGTAATAGTACTAGGTTTGCACTATAAAAAAAATGCACAATCTCTTTCAAATCTAAACAATTGTTAAAATATATTTGTGAAGATGTTGGTAGTAGTAGCTTTATTTTCGGATTTACAATGGGTGCTACTCTTGATTAGTAATAGAAACTTTGGGACATTGAATGACAATAGTAAGATTTTCCACAGAGCAACACTATACTGGAAGCATTGTAAATATTAAATTGTAGCTGCATTCAGCTGCATGGTGCTGTTCAGATCACATTATTGTTGTTGTTTATTTATTTATTTCATTCGATTTTTATACCACCCCTCTCCTTGCAGACTCGGGGCGGTGTACAGCCATAGTCAATTTAAAAACCCACAAGAGACAAAAATTAAAACAATTATTAAATAATTC